>PVKN010037759.1:0-11186 GCA_004027915.1 Capromys pilorides
AAAAAAAAAAAAAAAAAAAAAAAAGATAGGAGAGAAAAGTAGGAATGATTAGTACAGTAAAACAAAGTCCCTTTTTTGAAGTTTTGCTGGCTGAGTAGAGGGAAGGTGGATCATAGTACAGATTGCAGACAGGCTGGGGTAAGCTCACATCCAAGAGGTAAACAGATATCCGCAAAGAAGAACAAAAATTCACTTTATTAAAGATGCCTCGGATCATCTCCAGTGACTCATAGCATCTGTGTTTTGGAGGAAAAAAAAAAAGAATATTTTTGGAAAGTTCCTTACGGTCATTTAATGTAGAGAAGTATAAAAGTATTAGATGACATGCTATTTTATCTGCATTAGATAGAGATGTCATGCATCTTTATTATCCAATTTAAAACTAATATTTTAGGTGATGACAAGTGGAGGAGACTAGATTCACAGAACCAGAACTGGAAATTGTCAACCCAGAAGAAAAGCTAATGCAGCTTGACTGATGTCTGAAAGAAAGGGAGTGAGAGCGAATTAGCATTTGGAAAGCCAATTCATAAGCTATAATCAGCCAATTTTAAGGGAAAATGAATGTTTTAAAGCATGAGGTTCTTCACTTAGAAGAAAAGAACAGGCAACAGCTTACCATTAAGGAACATTTCTAAAGAAAGGTGTTCAAAGCATAACCACAAGATTTTTTTTTTTTAACTAAAGCTACATTTAAAGAAAACTAAGCAATTGTTCTTCTATAATTATTTTGGGTCAAATTGTCAGTAGGCAGAGAGAAGCAATTCTTAGGATTCTTGGACCTTCATGTTAAAGGATTTTGAGTGCAATTTAAAATGATCTGTCTTAGTTCCTTTTCCATCTCTTACCCACATCTACCCACAAAACCTGCTGGATTTCTCTCACTTTAGAAACATCACAGGCTGCCGGTGGTGGTTTCATGTATTAACATCCAGTGTGGGTCAGTGAAAATACCAGAGGCTTTTCAACAGATCCTGCTCAACTTGACAGCAGTCGTCCTAAGTCGTAAATACAACGATGGTGGTGGACTGGCCCTGATCTGGCCCTGATCTGTCTGTTTTTGCGAACTTTCTCGGCATGCAATAAATAGACAAAACTGTCCCTGGTGTGTGGAGATTTGCCACCTCTTACCTTCCATGTCTGGAATGTGCCTGTCACTCTTGATATTAGATTCAAATAAACCCGGTACATTGCAATTTGGGAGAAGTTACATTTGATCGGACTGCTACATCAGCCTCATTTGTCTAAGCCAAATAATAGAGCTCCACTGGCCTTGCTGCCACCCTGGACTCCACTTTTGCCTATAAGTGTCCAAGAAATTAGACTCAGTGTAATCTTCAATCTGTCTACCTCTTTCTTTGATATCACAGCAACTTGGGACCAGCTCTGAAACAGGAGTTTCTCCAGAAGAGAACTCAAGTCTTCATGCCTCCCGACATTCTAACTGCTCTTGGGGATAAAAAAGAACTGCCTGCTCCCTTTCTCTGTCACCACCTAGGCTGATAAGTCTTCTCACAACCAAGCTTGGCGGGTGAAAGGAAGCTCAAAGGACCTGGTCGAGCCAGGTCCAGAGAACCACTACATTCCACCAGGTTGCAAAATTTCAATGGTCTCAAAACCAGACTCCCAGCTTGCTACCTGCATAAAGGTGAGGGAGAATGTACAGATCAAGCTCAAGGTGAGAAAATTCATTGGTAATCTTATCAAGGTGGATTTGGCCAGTGAATGTACCAGGAAATATCCCAGCCTGGTATAATTCAGTTGCTTAGTTGCCGAGGTAACAGTTGCTGCTCCACTTCTGGTTGCTTTTGTCTCTTAGGAATGGCTGGTCAACACGATGCATAGCTAGTCACTATGATGCACATTATACAAACCAATCCCCAATAGACGAGCTGGTCTGCCTCTCTACTTCCTGCTTGCTTATCTCTTATAAGCCCTAGACCACCAGAGATCAGGACACGATATATTGGGAGTGAGCCCAACTAATGCCCATGGATGTAAGCAACTCTGCCTCCAAATCCTGGCTGTCAATTCAGTGTTTCTACTTGGAAGAGCACCATTCTCTATGTTTTGATGCTACACATTCTCAGTTCCAAATCATTATCATGCTAAGAAATAGTCACCCAGAAATGAAACACTGGTGAAGGAGCAGGAGAAAGGATGGACTAGGAAAGAGGCAAGAGAAACTGAGAGGCAGGGAGGAGGGCACGGAGCTGAAGCCTAGCACTGATCAAGATGCTGAACCTCTGCCAGGCCATGCTGTTGTTTTCTGAGGCTCCATTTCAATAAGACCAGGAGTTGGGCAAGGTTCCCTCCTGACTGTGGAGCCAGTTTACTTCTCTGTTATTGCTACCATTGAGAGGGAAAGAAAAAAAAATGTATTTGGAATTGGAGCTTAGACAAATTTACATTTTGTTGCGGAAGATTTGTGTTTGTTCAACTTTACTCAGTTTCAGTGTGTTCCAGCTGAAGAACATTTTTATCCTTCTTCCTCATTGTGGTTAAGACAAAGAGGAAAAGAGAAGTGAGATAGGGAGGAAGGGAAAGAGGGAGGGAGTGATGGAGGAGGAGGGAGCTAGGGAGGGAAGGGGCAAGGATTGAGGGAGCGAGGGAGAGAACATAAGCTAGGTTTAATGAGTGTTTCCCACCCCTCCTTGAAAGTAGTAAGTATCCCACATGAGAGCAAAGAGTTGGACTATGGATTAGACTATTTCTTGATCACGCGTCCTTTCAAATGTATAGGGAAAATAAGAAGCCATGATAGGCTAGACTCTTTTAAAAACAAAAAGCCTAATAGAAGATGGAAATTAACACAAGCAGAACTATCTTGGTCCCAACCCAGAATAGAAGCCGTGCTTCTGAAATGCCCCAAATCCTCATCTTAAAGCAACTATGTCCATTGGTCTATTGGATGTCTTGATCTTAGATGGGACTGTGAATAGAATGATTCGGCTGAGACCAATTGGAGACAATCGTCACACTTGTGAGATCAAGTGATTCCTGGTAACATTTATTCCCCATTTCTCATTGTATTTACCCATGGGATGAAGAGTCTATTTCAGGAGGCCTATGGGTCAAGTTGCACATGATAGAGAAAGAAAGCAGTAACCCAGATGGGAAATAAAAATCCCCTCTTGGAAGTGAACTTTAGTAAAGAGTATAATATTTAATGACAACAACCAAAAACCTAAATAAATAAAGCAGGACTGCAAAGCTTAGGTTGAAATCAGAACCAATTCCTCAAGCACCATAGCAGGCCTGATCCAAGCCCCAAGATGGAGTTAGAGTAAGTGAAGTTAAGTGAACTAGAAAATCAGGTCCTCCGAGTACATGAAGCCACACTTCTCAATTTCTTATGTCTTTGGAAAAGGTCTGCTGCATTTGGAGTTCCTGGACTTTCTAAAAAAGCAGTGACCACTGACTGCATTTTTCTCAAAAGTATAGATGGAGGTATATCCACGCATAGTTCCACAAGTACACATTCCAAATAAATTAGGAAATGACATAATTAGTTTAACGTGGTGGTTGCAGTCCCTTGAAAAAGATAAAATTTTAAAAGGAAGAAAGCTATAGCTGCCTGTTCCTGATTTTTTGTCTAAACAATTTGAAAGGTTCCATAGAGCTGGGCCCTATTGATGTCTTCTGCTTTTGGCAACAGACTCTCATCCATTCTGATAAAAAATAAAGACCACAATTGATTCATTAATTAATTAATTATCTGGGTTATAGAATATTTCAGGCAACTCTTAAATTTTTATCTGCTCTGTGGTCCTACACAGCTGGAAAGTGGGACCTTGTAGGCAAGAAGAAGTGAAAAAGAAGATGAAAACTGAGGAAAGGGAAGATGGAGGAAGAAGAGGAGGAGGAGGAGGAGAGAAAGGAGGAAGAGGAGAAAAGAAAAAAACTGCAGGAGGATCCAAGATGAAAGGGATATATTTACACCTATTATCAGGAAGAAATTGCCAGGCCCCGTCCTCTCCCCACGCGAGGGCAATGTGCGTGAGTTAGATCCACCTTTAAACCATTTCTGCAATGAATGGTTCACAACCCAGATCGGATCCGAGCTAGAGCCGCACACCGGGTCACAGGACTTCACTCTGCTCTCCTCCGTCCCTTCCACTCTCTTAGATGATTAGAAATGAGACAAAAGCCTAATGTCCTGAGGGAGCAGGGAGCAATAAACAGAGCCCCGGGGAAATCTGTTTTCTCACAGAATTCCCGCAAGCTGGCGTTCAAGGCTGCCCACTGCAGCTCCGCCTGCTGGACCCCTGTTTGTTGTCTCCTGCCCTGCTTGGGATGTTATCAGTTAGCATTTGAGTGAACCTAGTGCTAGACATACGGTGGAAGTCAACAGAGACTGTAGTCCTCTTTCACTCAAGCACGTTCCTTAGCTTGCTTTTAGCCCTCAATAAAAGTGAGATGCTTCTGGGGCTCTGGGCTCAATTCGAGAGAGATTAATCTCAGTGCGACCTCTGAAGCTACCTTCAAAAAAAAAGAAATGCCTTGACATAACATCCCAAGACTTAGAAGTTGAATATGTCGGACACTATACATTCTTTATTTTCTTTAGTGTGTGTGTTTGGAGTACATAATACTTACACTCCTGGTGTGGAGATGCATGTGTGCGTAACACGCCCCAATACTTTTCATTGGCCCCCTCGCCTTCCTTTCCTCCACTCTGCCTATCTCTCAGTCACTCTCCCTTCTTTGAGGGGAGCACATGTTTGTAGCACGTGTTTACATTCTTTGCAATACAGTTGATGCATGCGTAGCGCATCCCAATTTCTTTTTTGCTTTGTTTTACATCCTTACACCTCCCTGCCTTCCCCTTCTTCCAATCTCTTTCTATAAAAAAAGATAAACTTGGGCTGGCCAGGTAGCTCAGAGGACTAAAACAGCTGCTTAGGCATAGCATGGGGACCAGGGTTTGATCCCCGGCCTGCCCAGCTGGCCCAACCTGGGGTATGCTGAGACGGCATTTGAGACTTGAGTGTGGTGGTGCAAGCCTATAATCCCAGCACTTGGGGAGCTGAAAACAGGAGGATCACTCTGAGTCTGATCTGTGTAGTGAGATCCTATCGACACTGTACTAAATACTTTAAAAAAAAAAAAAAAAGATAAACTTGTAAAGAAGTACATGCACCTTGAAACCATAATTTTAAATGAAACAGATGAAACACTCAAGTTTAAAAATCACATGGCTTCTCCTATATGAGAAACCCACACTATCTTCTTTTATCTTAGTGCATTTAACTACATGTGTTAAGGAACTTTTCTTCACCAGTATTTGCAGTAGGAGAGAAATTATAATTCTTTGTCTAAACAATTGAAAAGGCTCCATAGAGCCTTTTGGTAACAGACTCTCATCCATTCTGATAAAAAGACCAAAATTCATTGATTAATTAATTAATTATCTGGGTTGTAGAATATTTCAGGCAACTGTTAGATTTTTATTTAACAGGTTTTTTTTAAATTTCTATAGTTAAGTTTAAAAAAAAATTGATACTGAATTGGCATCAGTAAGTTGAGGAGAGCAGTGGGGGCTCTTGTTTTCCTCAGAACATTCTCGATGGCAGCCACATCACTACAGGCACACACCATGCTCACCTCATCCAATGCTGCCCTGTGCTGACAGCAAACAGGGAGAAACAAGTGTCGGAAGTGCAGAGTTCCCAGGTGGCTGTTGTTCTAAGTGCCACATTGGCTTTCTGGAGGAAAAGCATGGTGGCCAAATAGACATGCCTGTGGGTCTTACAGCTTTCACACCTACAAGGTAAGAGAGCCAATAAGCACATAGCTTCCAAGTTGGGTCAAGCCTTGAAAAAGACAAGGGCTGAGAGCTGAGGTACCATAGAGTGGGAAGCCTTCCTGGAGACAAGGCAGAGAGCATGAAAGCATCGATCTGAAGGGCTGAATATCTTGTTTCAAAATCTGATTTTCAATGCCCACTCAAAGATCTCAAAGAAGTGACCCAAAACAGTCAATCTGAGGGATGAGAGGAATAGTAGTTAATTAACTTGTTCAATTTTCATTTTTTGTCTTGTTTTGAGGAAACACTTTTCCCCCATTCAGATAGATAGGATGCAGGATTCTATTAAAGAAAAAGAAAAAAATCAATGACAACAAAGAGTAGACAGAACATGGCTCCAGGGTGAATCCTGAGGGGATCTAACTGACCTTATTAGGTAGCAAAAGTTACATTTTTAGTTATATAGGTTTTGCTTTAACGTGGTCTTAACCATCCAGCAGAAAATTGTAACCAAGAGATATGAAAAGTAAAGCTATATAAATATGCTGGGCAGTCAAAGGCTCAAGTCAACAACTTCTGACAATTGTCAGTTCTACTGATAACCCACTGCTATTATGGACTATTGGACTATATTAGTAGATCATTTTGCTGAATTCAAGCACCTACAATCTTTGGACTGGTGTCAAGTATGAAAAGGTCTTTTAAAGACTTCTCCACATATAGCTTCTCTAACAGCAATGGAACATTCATGTCTGACAAAACAAAGCAAAAAAGGGGGATATAAGGAAAACACCATTTTGTTGTGAAAAGATACATATAAGATAGTTAGGATACATATACAGCTATTTTCTTTTAGTTCAATAAGAAAAAAGTTTTGCACTAATACTGTTTAGACAAAATATCATATCTGTATTTTATCCTCTCAACTACTATGAAGACAGCAATATGCAATATATTAATTATTGTAACTGTCCTACCAACCTGTTTTGAAACTGTTTCATTGCTATTTTATCTTTTTTTTCATTAAAATGAATTTAAAAATTAAAATAAAAAATAAGGCGCAGACTGAATCTTGCACAACTAGAAGTCAAAGCGAGGCACCTATAATTGAGGGAGGAAGTAGCCAAGAGGGAATTTCTGTCCTTAGATGGGACAAATTGTCCCTTCTCATGGCCCAGTAAAGAGCCCCCATCCTGTTTGTACTCAGATTGCAAACTCCACTGTAGCGCTAGACCCAGTGGGGCTGTCCCTTCTGGGGTCTTTGGTTCTCTGTGCAAGGCCAATGACTACTTCAGCAACCTCAGCACATCACTCCTCTGCTCTAGAGCACATTAGGTGCACCAGCTCCTGGTGCCCGACACCTCCGACTAGTACTACTTTGAACTTTCACACATGAAAAACTTATTAGAGATCCCAGCCCATTTTACCTACCAAAGAACCAAGCCTAGAAAGCAGGCCTTTTGATTCCTTGTCTCAAATCCTTTTCAATGTACTTACTTTTATGTCTGTGGGTAGCAAAGGAGACAAGGTGATTTCTCTTTTCCAAATGTGAGGTTTGTAAGATATTATGTGCCCTTATTTAAATTGCAGTGTCACTTTATGCAATTTATTTGTATTATTAAAAACTGACCAAGTTAAATGACTCATAAAATACGCGGTACAGCATCAAACGAATGTAGGAAAGGTTTAAATGCATTTCCAGTACCTGAAGTCACAGAACGGCCCCAGTGCATTAGGAAAATGGTAAGGGTCGATTTACCATGGTAAGAGTCATTTTAAACATACACAAAATGCATTTATCCTCATATAAGCTATAAGTAGGAAACTGGTTAGACTAAATGTTTTATTAAACTAACTTTATTAAGCACTTGGAGAACCTAGTATATAGAATCGCAAATTGCAGACTTGGAACTGGTCATTTGGCCCAACCTTTGATCAGATAAAGAGCTCACTACTTCCTCAATAGCCCATTAAACAGCTTTGACTTTTAAAAGCGGCATTCCAGCAAAGCACCCAGGAAGAAAAATAAAATAAAAATCAGTCCAAACCCTAGGTAAAGAACAGACCAGTTACCAGACACACAGTGTAGCTTGTGCCAATGCAGTGCAATGTTCTAAAAATGCCCCTTTAAATGAATGTAATATCATCATACCAGGGAGCAGAATCTATGTAGAATTACTATGTCAGCCTGTTAGTTTAACAAGGGTCTACGGGGAGCCTACATACCTAGCACTGCTCTCAGCATTAGGAATAAAGTCATGAATAAAAAGGATGAAATACAGTACCAGGAGCTTAGAACAGACTGGCTGATACAAGAAGAGCTTATGTAAGAGTCAACAATGACAACACCACACCCTTCCATGGTGGTATCTGGAAGATATTAATCTAAATCTTTGGTGCACGTTGATGTTTGTTATTCTCTGAATAGCATCACATGGAAGACAACATCACCACCTTTGGTAGCCCTTGTGGGAGAACACCAGTTTCCTCCAACATTCCACAACCAGTTCCTGATGACAGTCACAGGCCCTGAAGGCATACTGGCTTCAGAGTGTCTTCTGTTACCATTACTCAGTTGTCCTCTAGGGAACAGGAACGTTGTGGGTGTAGGGAATGCTCTGGTGACGCTATGTGGTGGGCACTGTCATGGCTTAGGTGGGACACATCCCACAGAGATCGGATTAAGCTGAAACCTTGGTTACTGATGGGCCTCTGGGAAGAGATTGGACCATCAGGGCTCTAATTCTGTTAATGGATTAATGAGCTCAAGAAACCTAATTTGAGGGCACGATTGGGAGGTAACTGTCCCTATTTGAAGGAAGTAATCAGGGCCGGCCAGATAGCTCAATGGACTAAAGCACCTGCTTAGGCAGAGTGGAGGGGGCAGGGTTCAATTCCTGGCAGCACAAACCATTCTTGCGCCACCCTCCGGGACACGTTGAGATGGTGATTGAGACTGGGTGCAGTGGCATGTGCCTGTAATCCCAGCACTTGGGAGGCTACAAACAAGAGGATCACTCTGAGTCTGATCTACACAGTGAGTCTCTGTAGATCCTGTACTAAAACAAAAATAAAACTGAAGGAAGTGATCATGCGAGCATGTGCTCGGGGGCTTCCCTGGTCCCTTCCCTTTCTTCTTCCTGGCTGTCATGGCTTATGCAGCCTCCTGCTGTGTCCTTCTCCCGTGACCTTTCTGCCTTGCCACAGGTGTAAGAACATTGGAGCCAGCTGACCATGGACTGAAGCCTCAGAACCTGTGAGTCAAATTAAATACTTTTTCCTGCAAGTTGATTGGTGCCAGATATTTGGTCTCAGAGACAGAGAGCTGATGAAGACAGACATCAGCATTTGGTCTGAAGGACGGGATCTGCAAAGGTTTGCTAGAAGAAGGAACTTGAAACTACACCCTGACAGCTGCCTCGTGATGGTTTTTCCATGAGAAAGAGAAGATGAGGGCGGCTGCGGATGGAGGAGCGGAGAGAAGTGGTTCTGCCCAAAGGGGCCACAGGCATACAGGCCGACAAGGGAGGACAGCTTGGAATGTGCAGGGACAGGGACACAGTGCATCTAAGTCCCTGACAGCAGAGCCCGGGTCAGGCAGACATAGGGCAGGACATGGCGCAGAGGCACACACGCCTCACGACCACGGCTCGTGGCACTCACTCATTCAAGGATTTACCAACTTGTTTAATTGCTGTTCATTTTCTGGAATGTGTTGGTCAGGCCACATCAGCTCCGTCTACAACACCTCTGTCCCTAAAGTGCTTCTTGCTCTGAGTGCCTGCGAATCAGAAGCGTAAGGAAGTGCAAAGCACCATAACTTTGAAGACACAGTACAGCACTGCAAATATATCCTTTCATCCTAAATCAATCTATAATTAATCTCTAAGGTTAATACTTAGCCATGAAAACTAGCAAACAAAAAAATAAAAATAAAAAGAGATTTTTTTAAAAATTTATTTGTTTGGTACAGGGTCTCATTACACAGCTCAGACTTGTAGCGATCCTCATGTCTCAACTTCTGCAGCTGTGGGATTTCAGGTTTGCACTGTCAAGTCTTGTTTCAGTGGTCAGCATGATGTGCCTTCTGGGGCAGGGGCAGCATGTGGTGCCCTGGATCAAACTCAGGTCCTCCCACCTGCCCGGCAGGTACTGAGACAGCCACGCTATCTCCCCAGGCAACGAAGGTATACTTTTGAAACTTAAAAGTCATCCTAGCGGGACAACCCACTCGGACCCCCTTCCTGTTCCTTTCTCGGACAGGAGCTTTCTTTTCCCCAATAAATCTATTCTGCTCATTAAAAAAAAATTTTTTTAAAAGTCATCCTAAAGTTTTTCAGAGGTAAATATATAAAAGTTAGCAATCATTTTTCTGAAAAAACAAACAAATATAAACAACTTGAGGAGAGAGCAAACAGATTTTTTTTAAAAAATGTATCCTAAGGCTGCAACGTCAAAATAAATTCTGCTATGAGAGTACAACTGGCTCTCTCATGACAGCTGAGCTGAAATTAAAGTCAGGACTTAAAAGTCATGTATAACAGTCATCACTCACTGTAGATGAAACTATATTGTGTTAATTTTCGTTTATTAATAGCTATTAAGAATGAGCATTAAGACTGGGCACGGTGGCATGCACCTGTGATCCTAGCGCTTGGGAGGTTGAAATAAGAGGATCATTATGAGTCTGATCTGTGTACTGAGACCCTGTAGACTCTGTACTAAATACTTAAAAAAAAATGTATGAATATTTTGGGTGCTGGGGAGACTGAGACAGAAGGATCACCATGACTCTGAACTGTGTAGTGAGACATCACATGGAAAGAATTTCTAAAATGAAAGACAGAAAGAAAGAAGAAAGAAAGAGAGAGAGAGAGAGAGAGAGAGAGAGAAAGAAAGAAAGAAAGAAAGAAAGAAAGAAAGAAAGAAAGAAAGAAAGAAACTGGGGTTTGATCTCAAGCATGCCATGCCAGCCCTGTCCCAAGGGCACATTGGATCAGCAACTGAGACCAGGCATGGTGGGGCATGCCTGTAATCCCAGTGCTTGGGAGGCTGAAAACAGGAGGATCACTAGGAGTCTGATCTGTGTAGTGAGACTCTATAGTTCCTGTACTAAAATATATTTTAAGAGAAAAAGAAAACAGAAAGAAGTCAATGCTTACTTCTTTTAAAACTTTCTTCTTTTTAATTTCTTATAACTTTTTAAAATTAATTTTGCACGTTATTATATCTGGTAAGTTAAACAACTCATTTGAAAATAACATTATGCAACAACCATTGTCGAATTCCTATTACTTTATTTAATTAAATTTTGTATCATTTCTAATTTTTTTCCTATTTTATAGTCTGTAAAAATTTTGTTAAAAAGAAGAAAAATAACAGACTCAGGCAAAACATTTCATATCACTCACTAGCCAAGTCATAAATGCTACAAGTG
>PVKN010037760.1:0-11186 GCA_004027915.1 Capromys pilorides
GGGATGATGACAGGTCAAAAATGTTTTCCAGTGAGGCAGTCGTAGCATTCAGGAGATAAGATGCGATGCAGTTGAGCAGGAAAAGCTACACTCTAAGATCAGATTTACCAAGTAAAGAAAACAAAATGGCAAAGGAGGGAAGTTGTCAGGCATAAGGTAGGGCTTGCAAAGAATTTATTATAAGCTAACTCTGGTGTGGAGACACCCACACAGACACCTCACTTTATTTGCTTGGTCTTATCATGGGGGGAGGGGGGTGCACGCACAGAGTATCGTTTTTCAGCCCTCGTCTTTTTTAGTCAATAAGTACCTTTAGTTCATTTTCAATTTCTTAATAATCAAATTCAAAAGATTCTAAATTTATTTTATTTTTTTATAAATCTCTGCTTTTCTCTTGTACGTTTTGTTGTACTTTGTGTTTTTTGTTTTTTGAGATTAAAAAGTCTCTTTCTATAGTGCAGGTTTGGCCTTGAACTCATGGTGCTCCTCTTAAGGCATCAACCAAAAGTTCGGTATACACTCAGCTTTTGTTCAATTTCTAACTGTTCCTCATTATGGTTTCTGAACTGCTTTCTAGAACTTCTCAGTTCAAAATAAAAATTGATTAATGCCAACATACTTTTATATTCTAGTCACTTTATTTCCTTGTCTAGAATAAAATCTTACAAATATATCAAAAGGAGATCTGCACATACAAGAGTTATCAGTTCTGAAAAATAATTTTATTCATTTATTTTTTTGGCTGGACTGGGATTCAAACTTACATCCTTGCACTTTCCAGGCAGGCATTTGTGCCATGGAGCTATCTCCTCGGCCCCTGAAAAATAGTCTTAGAGAATTTTTCCATTAAATAATGGCTACCCAAAATGGTACTCAGTAATTCTATCAACTACTACTCTGTAACAGACTAGGTTTTATCACCTGAATAGTTTTCAATTCTCTTCCCTAATACATAAAACTGCCAACTGAGGCTTACACCAAGCCTAGCTATAGCCAGTGTCTATCTCTGGGATGAAGAACTCCAGGCTGTAATATCTGCTTCTGTTTCTTGAAGATAAATATGATAATTCCCTACATCTACAACCTAATTATCAGATCACAAAACAAGCTCGGCAAACATTTGAAACAGAAGACACTGGATTTATATGCTTACCTGCAGCTGCACTGGTGAATGTAATAGATGCAGAGGGTAAAGCAGAATTTTGAATAGGTCTACGTGCATTTTCAGAGGGCAGAGAGCTAGCAGTAGAAGGAATACTCATCAAAGGCTGTGAGAGAAGAGATTGATTCTTGTTCAGTATTTGGCTCCCTGAGAGAGCTGCAGATGGGTTCTGAACTTGCACTTGAACTTGAGACATGCTCACTTTCAACAAAAGTGAACAACTGCAGGTAAACAGCTTTCAGTGCAGGTTAATTCAGTGCTATGAAGTCTAAAGTTCTACCTAAAAGTTGTGAAGGAAAGAAAATAAAAAGGTAAATTATAGAGGAATATTGTCAATATTCAGTCAAAACTTGTGTTACCTATTCAGTTATGGAAATAGCACCAACGTAGCATGTAGCTAGGTTGATTTATTAGAAATCTGTTTCTCTGTGATGTACAGAAAGCTTCCTGGCCTTGTGACTTTCCTATTCTTAGACTGGCATTACCCACATGTTCTGTATGTTCATTTCACAAACAGAATCAGTGGGATATATTTATTATTGAGTATTAGGAATTTCAAACTGCTTACGTTCAAAACTGCAAATTTTAAAGAGATTTTCTATATAAAAGATTTGTTATGATAAAGGTTTCTGGTCTCAAAATCCTTAGAAAGAGAGCAACAGTAAAATGAGTTAGTAACACAATAAACTAGTGAACATAAACATTGTTTACTTCCCTTTAAGGTCTATAAACTCAAATTTCAGAGTTTTTTGTTTTTGTCTGTTTGACTGGAAGGAAGAAATTGTCAACTTTTGTTATTCCTTTTTCCTTATGATAAAAGATGTGTCTGTTTTCTTAAATAAAAGATTTCAGATGCTTTCATTTAATTAGACCCTATCCCAGAAAATTGTTGCACTCACAACACAATCCTAAAGAACGATTGGAAATGCAAAGGCTATTCTATAGTACTTAAGACTACAGCTTGTTTCTTATGGGAACACGAGGGGTTGTTCACTTCATTTTGTTAACTACACAGGCATTATTTCTAAACACATTTCAATTTCTTCACCAATCAAAACTAGGAATAATTTTGCTCATTTTTATAGCCATTCTTGAAAAAGCTAAAAGTGTTTTTAAAAGGTCAAAAGTACTTAAAAATACACAGTAGCCACAAAAACTAGTAATGACATGTCTCTCAGGAACTAGCCACACAAGCAAAATCCAGCATATCAACTAATTAAAAGTTCTGACGCAAAATAATTGTTAGCTTAACTTTTTAAAAAGTCTCAAAATGAGTTTTTAAAGTTAGAACCAGAAAGAGATCAATGGTGAGAGCAAGTCTGTCATTTGAGGAGGGACATTCTCTTGCTCAAAAGCAAACATGACTGCAAAAGCCAAAAGAAATACAGTTACAATATGACTTGGGATAGCAAAGGCATAAACATTACCTCATTCATCAAAATCCCCAACAGTGCAGTGGTTCCTTGTTTACTTTTGGAATCAGAACAAAATAACAAAGGCAACCCATTGAAGATCTAGATAATGGTCTCAAGAAAAGTTGCTAGTGTCAAGAAACAAGTCCAAAACCATTTGGAAGTCAGCTATGACTTTGTTTTTTTTTTTTTTTTTCCTTCAACTACCAAAAAGAGAAACAATTCTCTCCTTTGCTGTGTGACTTCTCCCATTTCCACTCCTTCTAAATTCTCACTTGAAAGGATTATTTACTAACAACAACAAAATCTCTTAAGATGTATACGTAACTTCCTAACACACCCCTCAGGTCACAAAGTCAGAAAATAAGACAAAGCAAAGTGCCAGCACTTTGCACCATCCAAGCTTACTGCTGCCCCGGGTGGCTCAAGTCTAAGACTCCGAATGAGCACCTAAATTTAGAATGGGTGGGGCCCAAAGGGATCCTTTCCAGCATTTCCAGTTACAGTCATAAATACATGAATTTTCTAGAAGCTGAAAAAGAATCTTTCCATTAAAATTGCTTCAAAATGTTAACCTCAAGTACACATGGAAAAGTTGTCTATTAACTAGTTAGAACAATTAGTTAGAAACTGCAAACTGGAAAGCAATGTATAAACCCTCCAAGTAAAACTATATTTTGTAAACTTTGTACTTCCAACAGGTCCAATACTAAAATTAAACAAGTAGCAGAATAGGGGTATAGCTCAGTGTAAGAACACTTGTATAGCATATATGAGGCCCTGGACTCAATTCCTAGCCTGCAAAAACAAACAAATTTCTAAGACTAACAAGGAGGATGCAATAGTCAATGAATTTGTAATCACATACTAGTTTAATGCTTCTATGTGTCAGGCCTTGCAGGTTAGCTCAGTTGTTTAAGCGCCTGCTAGGACAAACCCAGTCAGGCGCAGGGGACTGCAGTTTCATCCCCGGTTCCACATGCCTTACCAGACCTGCCCTTAAGGTCACCTGAGCCAGCCAAAAAAAAATCCTTCTAATGCTTCTATGTCTTGTTTAAGTCCGAAAAGACGGCATAAAGCAGTGGTTTTCAAGTAGGGGCAATGGCAGGGTGGGTAAAGATCTGCTTATGTCCAGACATATCTTCTGGTTGTTACCTGTGAGGGTGGGAGGGGACCTACTAATATCTAGGACAGACATCACAGTTGTGAATGGGGAAAATATACTGTTTACAGTATGTAAAACAAAGAACAAAGCTCTCACTACTACAGTAGTGCCAGTAATCCTAGCAGGCACTGCTTCTAGTGGGAAGCCGAGGCAAGGGGGTGGCAAATTCCAGCCCAGCCTGTGCGATTTACTTAAGATCCTATCTCAAAAAGTTTAAAAAAAAAAAAGTTTAAAAAAAAAAAAAAAAGGAAAAAAGCGAAAGAAAAAGAAAATGGAGGGAGGGCTAGGGAAATAGCTTGGCAGTCTGAGTACCTGCCTGACAAGTACAAGGACCCAAGTTTGATCTCCAGTACCACATGCCAGCCACCAAAACCAGGTGTGGTGGTGCACACCTGTAATCCCAGCATCAGAGAGGCTGAGACAGGATCACTATGTGTCCAAGCTACCTAGTGAGACCCTGTATCAAAGAAAGGAAAGGAAAGGAAAGGAAAGGGGAAAGGGGAAAGGAAAAGGAAAAGGAAAAGGAAAGGAAAGGAAAGGGGGAGGGAGAAAACTGGGGTTGTTGGAAATAGTTCAATATAAAAGCCAGTAAAGTGGGGGCGGGCACTCATTACTGATACAAAGTTCATAGCAACCTTCAGCCAGCCAAACCATGGAACTTGGAACTGCTCTTCACCAAATTAAAGCGTGGTACACTACAGTTCTTTTCTTTTACATCCTGAAGGATTGTTTTCCATCAGGTAAACTAGGGACTAATTTGAGAGAAGAAAACACTTTGCTACAGACTTCTTTGAGGAGAATAGTATTTTACGCATAGTAAAATGAGGCTGAAAAGTTTGAAATACAAAGATCCTTCAGTTCTTGCTGGGAACATCTTTGGTTCTGAGGTCTGTGACACGCTGTCACCTCCCAGTCTCCCAGCAAATACTCCTGTTTGCAGGGCTGAAGACACTAGCTCAGGCAAACGTGTTCCCCTCCCCCTAGAGATCTACACTGGTACACACATAAGCACCATTAGCACTAAAAAAGGTGAAAAGAGGTCTTGTAGGTACTTCTTTTAAAAGATTCCTAACTCCACGTGTCTCTGGGTCCTAACACGGGCTTGGTAACACAAAAATCTTTTTCCAAAAACAAAGTCCGTAGTTGCTCTCTAAAAGGCAAAATGTGGTGGTGCACTCTATAATCCTAGCTATTCAGGAGGATGAGGCAGGAAGATTACAAAACCCAAGCTGGATCTGGGCAATTCAGTGAGATCCTGCCCTGAATTTTTTTTTTTTTTTTTTAAACATACTCAGGGCTGGGATTCTCTCTGGTTGAACACTCTGGAATCCATCACCAGTACCTCAAAAGCAAAACAGATTAACAGTTTCACCTTGGTTCACAGCTACCATTTTATGAGTAGCAAATATTTATTATGGTCCAGCGTGTTGGTGCACGCCTATAATCCCAGCCCTTGGGAGGCTGAGGCAGAAGGATCAGTGCAAGTTCGAGACCAGCCTGGGCTACAAAAGTGAGCTCAAGGCCAGCCTGAACTGCATAGAGAGACCCTATCTCAAAAAGGCAAAAAGGCAAAAAAAAAAAAAAGTATATATACATATATATATATATATACACACACACATATATACACACACGTGCGCGCGCGCACATATAATAGGTTGTGTGGAAGGGAAACAAACATGAACTGTACAAAAACTTTAACTTATACATACAGTAAAAGTAGAAGAGATTAATTCCTTACTCAGCAGGAAACTCAACATGATTAGACCATTTTGAGCGCAAACTCTGAGTTATATAACAGGCAAAAAGGCTGCTCCTTCTAGAAATAGTTTACAGAACTATCTGCAATAGCGCTTAGTCATATTTACTTGCTTTTTTGTTTGTTCAGAGTATCACTCTAGCTTAAGCTGGCCTTAAACTCACTATGTAGCTCAGCATGGCCTTGAGCAAGGAGGTGATCCTCCTGCCTCAGCCTCCCAAGCACTAGGATTACAGGCATGTGCCACAAGTCCAGCTCATATTCACTTTTGATTCACACCATATAACATAGTTATAGCATAAAATAACTACTCAAGTTTTTGTTTTTTTGTGGTGGTGGGGATTGAATCCAAGGCCCCACGCTTGCTAGGAAAGCACAGTACCACTGAGATATATCCCCATCTCATCCTCCCGCTGCTCTAAGCTACCTAGCCAAATGCAATTACAGGCATGCACCACCATGCCTGGCTGTTATTTATGCACTTCCAATATCCTATTTTTAACTGATTTATAACGCAATATTTATACTTCTATAAGAGCAAACATTTTCCTTTGCAAAAATTAGTGTTTCAAAAAAATTAGTATTTCCAAACAAAATTTATATGAGAGAGGGAGGGAGGGAAGGAGAGAGAGAATATCACCAGCCAGACAGCAGGCAGGCAGCAAACAAAAGAAACTAGTGATCTCTCAATCTCTCAATTCTGGACAAATATCCTTTTCAGATCACAACAAACATTTCACTGAATACCTCCCTTTAGGGGTGACCATACAGCTCTGTGGACTACAGAGCCTGCTTAGGCAGAGCGTAGTGGCCAGGGTTCGACCCTCTGCTGTGCAGGTGCTGGCCTTGCCCCTGGGAGCGAGGATGCAACAGAGCATGCTGGCATGCACCTGATGGTGAGCGCTTGTAATCCCAGTGCTTGGGAGGCTGAAAACAGGAGGATCATTACTTAGTGAAACTCTGTACTAAATACATACATACATAAATACACACATACATACACACCTCCTTTAGCAAATCCTCCAGTAAAACTCATGTAACAAAAGACACTGATACAAAGGCACACTCTAGCTTCCTGCCACAGAAAAGCATTTTTAGCAACATCAACTGCAATTTTACAATATATTCATTCAATATTCAACAATAATTAAGCATCTACAATATGTGAACCATAAACGGCAAACTATATTTTCCCAAATTTGGTAAAGAATCTATTTGTTCAACAAAGAAATGTTTTCTTAATATAAACAAGAAAATATACAAAACTCCACAAGCTTATGAAGTGCATGGGCTATGCTCAACCTCTCTGCCACTCCTATTTTAGCGTATGTTACTAAAGCAAACACTATCTGTTACTTTCCATCAAAAAGAAAAAGCCAGAGCTTTAAACAACCAACTACAAAAAAATAAAATAACTATAAATGTACTAATCTGTCTAAATCTACTGCTCCGTACCTTTTCTTTTTTTTGAGGTTCCACTCCCACAGAAACTTGGTCATTTTTCCCACAAAGTAAAGCCCTTCACTATCTTTAAAATATATCTAAAATATACCCACACCCGTTTCTGACTTAAGACTCTCTCCTGACACATCTTTCTAGGTACAATGTGATTATGTTTCTGTATGTAAACTCATTTCTCCCCATTATTTCCCTCTGCCTCTGCAAGCCTCCAAAAAACAATTTATTGACCCCAAACATTATCCAAACACCTGTGGCCAGGGTGTCATAAATATGAAAGTACAGTATTACACATGCAAGTCTTACAAAATGACCACTTTAAGGTCAATACTGAGTAAATAGACATATATCGAAACACACAATAAGAAGTGTTCTTTAGCAGGGCGTGGTGGCGCACACCTGTAATCCCAGCACTTGCGAGGCTGAGGTAGGAGGATCAGTGCAAGTTCAAGACCAGCCTAGGCTACAAAAGTGAGCTCAAGGCCAGCCTGAGCTGCATAGCGACATCCTGTCTCCAAAAAAAAAGACAAAAACAAAAAAAGAAATGTTCTTTAAAGGGCCAGCCACATAGGTCAGAGAACTAAAGCAGGTGCAGTAGGCCAGGGTTGATCCCCATGCCTGACATGTTGGCCCCAAACTCAGGGCACACTGAGAAGGCAAGTGAGACTAGGCATGGTAGCACACCTGTAATCCCAGCTCTTGAGAGGCTGTGAACAGACAGATCAATACAAGTCCCATCTAGTAGTGAGACTGTGAACACCCTATAGATGCTTCCCTTAAAAAAAAAAAAAAAAAAAGCAACCAAACTAAAATAAATAAAAGTCAACAGTATAGCTCAGTGGATTAAGCGCTTTGCTTAGGTAAGCGTATGCTGCGCCAGCCCTGCCCTCAGGCAGGGTGGCACAGGCCTGTAATTCCAGCCTTAGGGAGGCAGAAATCGGGAGGATCACTACAAATCTGGTGCGTGCGCGCGCGCGCGCGCACACACACACATACACACACACACACACACACACACCTGAAAATAAATAAATTCACTATGTCCTTGGTGCATAAGAGAGAAAAACACTACAGATTAGCTCTGAGGAGACAATAACATTAGTCAAAAATATTGTGTGGAAACATCACAAACTGTAAAATTTTTGCATCTGGATACAAGTGCAAATGTGGTCCCTGTCTCACACTTGGCCCAATAGCAAGGGGGCAACAAAAGCTTTTCTTTCCACACAAATGCAACTATTGGGTGGACCAATTAAACTGCCTAAAGAAAATTCAGTATTAATTGTTCACCCTAGAAGAACCATTATCCCATGTCAAAAATGAAAAATCATTTACCTCTACAAGCCCACAAGCCTTAAACCTTACTTTTGTCCTTACCTTAAAACCTCCTCGGCCGGGTGTGGTGGCATACGCCTGTAATCCCAGCACTTGGGAGGCTGGGGCAGGAGGATTGGTATGAGTTCGAGACCAGCCTGAACTACAAAAGTGAGCTCAAGGCCAGCAAAAACTGCATAACGAGACCCTGTCTCAAAAAGACCAAAAAATAAAAAAATAAAATAAAACCTCCTTGAGGTTTTATTTATCTGCCGGCCAGATAACTCAGCAGATTAAAGGGCCTACTTAGGCAGACATAGGGGCCAGGGGTTCATCCCTGGTCTGCCATGCCAGCCCTGCCTCTGGGGCACACTTAGAGGGCAAATGAGACCTGATATGGTGGCACACATCTGTAATCCCAGCACTTGGGAGGCTGAAAACCAGAAGAATTACTACAAGTCCCATCTGTGTAGTGAGACCCTATGAACCCTGTACTAAAAACATAAAAAGAAAACAAAAAAAAAAAAACCTCCTTGAGTGCCACTTCACCTTTCCTAGGAGTTCTTAAAAATTACTAAACCCGGGGCAGGCGAGATGGTTCAGTGGTCTAAAGCGCCTGCTTAGGAAAGCTCAGGCAACTGCAGGGACTGCAGTTCGATTCCCGGCACCACATGCTGCGCCAGCCCCACCACCAGGGCAGGCTGAGCCAGCCACAAAATAAATAAAGAAAGAAACAAAGAGACACAACAAGCAAACAAACTAACAAATAAATAAATAAATAAAATATTTAAAAAAAAAAAAATTACTAAACCCAAATACCTATTTTTTTAAATTTAATTTTATTTTATTTATTTAAACCTATTTATTTATTTATGCTATGGCTGGCTCAGCCTGCCCTGGCGGTGGGGCTGGCGCAGCATGTGGTGCCGGGGATCGAACCGCCGTCCCTGTGGTTGCCTAAACTTGCCTAAGCAGGCACATTAGACCACTGAGCCATCTCACCAGCCCCCCAAATACCCATTTTTAAATATGGCTTCTTAAGTCTAAATTTATAAAAAGAGAAAAATGTTTTAAGTTAACCAAAATAAACACCTATTCATACACTGTGGAGAATTTTAAAAGTTACAATGTGACATTCTTAGGAAGCACTTGGTTCCACATAATGGTGAACTGACTACTTTCAGAAAAGTTGTCTTCCATTAGCAGGCAGCGTCTACCTACAAACACAGCTGCACTTCCATCATCTTCACACTAACAACCCAGAGCCAAGACTCAGTTTTTTAGAAACCAGCCCAGCTGCTAAACAGCAACCAACAACATTAAATCACAACAAATCTCTAAGCTGTGGTGTTCAATTCCACTTCTATCTTAGACAGCATTATACATGCAAGTCCTGACAATCTATTTTCCCATGTCTCAGTTTCTCCAAAGCACTTTATAAGATACTTGACAAAGCTTCAGTTTTAGCAGAGCGCTAACAAACTAAAGGAATCCTGAGGCTTGCTTAGTAATACAATTCTTGGAAAAGAAAGCATTAAATAATACAACCATTTACACTATAACTGTATTCACTGAGCTTTGTATAGTTTCTGTAATTGCCTTGTTTTAAGTTAAAAATGGGTTAACTTATCCACTAGATACCTCAGAGAGATACTACAGTGATATGTTTTCAGGGTTTGAGACAGGGTCTCAACTATGTAGCCCAGGCTAGCGTTGAACTTTCAGCAGTCTTCACACTGCTGCCGGAGTGCTGAGAGTTCAATTCTTAGAGGCAAAGTGCCAGCAAGCACAAAGCAACGTTAACGCATGTAATATATTTTTTGCAGTGTCCTACCAAAAGACTACTTCTTTTTTTTATACGTTTTGACACAAGGTTTCACTATTCAGTTTGGTCTGGCCTGGAAGTCCTTTTGAGGCCCAGGCTGACATCAGCCTCACAGTGTTGGAATAACAGGCAAAGGCTATAAAGTTCTGTACATATTTTTTTCTTAGTTTTTCCTTTTTGTTATTTTTAGTTTACTAGTACACGCATGTAGCAGTACATGTTTACATTATTTGAGAGGATTTGATACACATCTTAAGTCCTTTTTTCACCCCTTTCCTATTCCCTCCATCCTCCTCTCTGCCATGTCGATTCCCTTCCTCTTTTCGTACATGCTAGCAGTGTATAATGTTCACATCCCGTGTGGAGCTGGTACATGTACACACCCGAACTCCTTTTTCCATCCCTAATCCCTTCTGTCTTCCCCTCCATCTCTTGATCTCATCCTCCTAAGAATGACATCTCTGTCCCTAATTTCTATTTTTTATTTTGCTCTTTATTTTCACTGTGGGTTTCTCATGTTAGAGGAACAGTGTGACATTTAATCAAATACTGAATATTCTTATAAATTTCTTGTTTAAATCTGAGTGATCAGGGGCCCGCGAGATGGTTCAGTGGTCTAAAGCGCCTGCTTGGGAGGGCTCAGGCAACTGCGGGGACTGCAGTTCGATCCCCGGCACCACATGCTGCGCCAGCCCCACCCCCAGGGCACAGGCTGAGCCAGCCACAAAATGAATAAATAAACAAACACAACAAGCAAACAAATAAATAAATAAAATTTAAAAAAAAAAATCTGAGTGATCATAAGCTGCTAGTAGTAAACGAAGTTTGATTTTTTTCGGAGTTTCATGCTAAATGTAATTATTTTTATTACATATTCTTTATTAGCATATGTTTGCAATACATGATTATATTCCTTTTGGGGAATCTGTACATGTACAGAACATCTTAATCTTTTTGTCCCCTTTCCTTCCCATGCCTTCCAGCTCCTAACTTTTGATCTCCTCATTTGAAAAATTTATTTCCATTTTTTCTTTGATTTTCTTTTTTTTAATTACCATTTTTGCCCGTTCTTCCCTCCTCGCCTCCATTTC
>PVKN010037761.1:0-11187 GCA_004027915.1 Capromys pilorides
TCAAATCAAGTTGTGAGTCCAACTTAGAGGCTAGAATATTGTGTATCATATGTATGAATCTGTAATGAGTTCAGAGTACTCACATAGTATTTGAATAGGTTAATATATACAAAAATATCAACAAAGAAAAAGTTTCCATGGTAATAAAGAATTACTAAGAATAAAACATAATATAAATACTGAAATGGCAAACATATGACCAAAACTTCTAATAGTTCAGGGATAGGATATTACACAAAGTTCTAGTATGTCGTCAACATAGACAGTGTCCATGATGCTTACTGATGGCCAAGTGTCACTTGTGGGACTGAGCTACTGCTATTTCCTTGACAAATTATATTAAAAGAATATGGACAGAAGTAATAGCAGAAAATTTCCCAAATATGGGGAAACAATTTAACATTCAGGTAACTGAAGCATACAGAACTCCAAATAACATCAACCCAATTAAAACCTCACCCAGACATAGAATAATCAAGATCCCAGAAATTCAGCACAGGAATAGTCTACTAAAAGTCACGAGAGAAAAGAAACAGATCACATGTAAAGGAAAAACCATCAGAATATCAGCAGATTTCTCTTTACAAACCATCAAGTCAAGGAGGGCATGGAGCAAAGTACCACAAGGCTTGCAAGAAAACAAATTCCAACCCAGACTGATATATCCTGGAAAACTCTCTTTCAGGTATAATGGAGAAGTGAAATACTTCCAGGACAAAGAACAACTAAAGAATTTCATGATGAGAAAGTCAACCCTGCACATTTTACTAAAAGATATTCTAGAGAGGAATCAAAATGACCACAACTCCATGAAGGAGAATGGAAAGAACCCACCAAATAGGGCAAACAATTAAACACAGGAGAAAAAGAGGTATACGAAAGCAGTCTTTCAACTATTCTTTTGTATACAGCAGCAAAATATTTCCATCAGTATATTCTACAAATGGACTTCTCCTGAACTTACGGGTCATGATTCTGTCTGGGTCTACAGAGTGGATATCAAGGAAAAGCTAAACCCTCTGTATGCATTCCTCACCCTTCTGCTAGTGCCTCAAAGGCTGTTCAACATACTATATAACAGGTGAATGCCATGTGTGATTCTCAAATTCCCTGGATCTTCTCCTTATTCCTTGTGTGAAGCTATTACTGGCTCTTCCTAGTGTAAACATTTGTTGGTTGTATTTGTAATGATGTTATTGATTTTATTATTTGGCCCATATACACTTAGTTGCTTCTTTGGTCTCATCGCCTCAAGACTCAAAGCTATCCACCTACCCAAGATGAGAACACTCGGCATCTGTCAAGGGTCTTTAGATAGACCTTGTGTAGAGTATCTCTGATTTTCAATTACAGCTACAACCCCCTTCATCTGGAAGTAGCCATAACCATCTCACCTCTCGCCCCCTCACAGCAGTTAGGGGAACCTCTTCAGAGGAGGGAATATTATAGAAAATTAATATGGTGAGAAATATTATAGGCATCCAGGAGAAGAGCCTCAAGAAAGTCAGTGCAGAAAATGAAACACAGTTCATCTGTGGCTGGAGCTGCATTGGGTGAAGGCTGGACCTCAAGAGAAAGATGGAATGACCAGGCTTGCCTGGCTCCCCAAGGCATAAACAATAACAAAGTTTACACTATAAGTGGCATCACCTGATCCAATAAAGTCTACATAAGCACCAGTCTCCCAGGTGTGTGACCAGGAGCTCCTGTCACACCCCTTCCTAAAAAGTTCTTTCCACATACATTTGGTACATAAACTGCTTCCCTATTGAATCAATATTACTTAAATAATTATATTTATAATCTTATTGGTTAATCATAGTTTTGACTCAGTTTGCACCCACTTCATGAGTTTGCTGTATAAAACTTCCTCTGAGCAGTGGGGTCTATGGCAACTCACATTTGGGTTCCCTTCTTTCTCTCAGGAGCTATTCCCCCCCACAATCAAAGACTTGATTCTTTGATTTTGGGAAGCACAAACTCAGCATATCTAATATCTAGCAGGTTGGGAGTTATACTTTTTCCTCTATACCAATAACAATGACAGCATTTTCTACTCTAGAATGAAGAATTACTGGCAAGAATATTTGCTCTGATAGTCCAGAGATCCCTGTGTTCAAATTAGACTATGTCCAAGGTCTTTAACTGGACATAATTCAGAAGGTTCTGGAACTTGTTGAAGAGGGAAGGGATTGATCATTATTTGTGCTAACTGGAAATTTTGTTCTCTGAAATTTAACTTTTCTAGTTTAAATGTGATAAGAAATCCCAGTAATATTGATTCCTGCAACTTATTCACTGTTGGAAAGCAAAGATAACTTCATAGAACATTACTGTTGTCCCACAGATCTCAAAATATTTACCCTCATCACTCCTGAAAAATTATAGAAACCATTTCATCAGGAATTAGAGCTTTTTGCTTAATGTTTACTAAACAGAAACCTAAAAACTCCATACCACAAGGGCCAGGTGTAGTGCTACCTGCCTGTAATACCAGCCCTCTGGGAGGCTGAAGCAGGAAGACGACAGTTTGAGCACAGTTTGGGCAAGTTAGTGACTTCCTGAGCCTTACTAAAAAGAAAACAAAACTTTAGAGAAAAGGGAAAAGAAGGACTGTAACTGTAGTTGTTAAAAGAACCTACCTGGGTGAGCTTCCCAGTACTAGATAGTAAATATAGTAATGATGATAATAATAACTATTTCAATATATGCAGAGTCTTTTATAACACACTACGGTTTTTACTACCTTATTTAAAAATGATAATTTGAGAGGGATTCACAAACTTCATCAGACTGCCAAAAGGATCCATACTCAATGATGATTAAGAATCTCTAATCAAGCCAGTGCTGGGACGCTGCTTGCAAGTGCTCCTAAAGTTCTGTGTCAATGTCTCTTTATTTACACATTCCTGAGATTCAGCCTTCAGCTCCTTGAGCTTCTCCTAACCAAATATGCTGAGGAAGAAGCAGCATCTGTATAAACACCGTCTAGCTCAAGGGTCAGGTTTCCTCTTCTTCACAGTTGTTTGAGGCTAACAGTTAATGGCGTTAGAAGGATCAAATATCCTGAGTGGCTAGAAGAAGAGAAATACATGTTTTTGGAATTTCAAGCTGGGCATTTGGGCTTAACTGCTACCCTGATTTATTTGTTTCACTGAAGTGCAACCTATGCATGTTCTGAAAATAAAAGGATAAGTTAAAAACCCGTAAGTTGCTACTTTCATGTTATGAGGAGGGGATGCAGGCGTCATCTAATAGCTGTTTAATAGTGCGATTCTAAAGTTATGGCCTAAGAACAGAGCCTAGATGTGACATGACAAATGGATTTCACCCTGATCTGATCCAGTTACCACTGTGTTGGGAAGGATTCTGAGGCCATCCTTAGGCACAGGGAGAGAAAAGACAATGTGATTGATTGCTGAGGTCTGCTCCAGCAAGGGGCCATAGCTGTGTGCATGCCCCACAATTGTCCTGAGTCCAACTGGCACCCATGCTGCTCTTACTTGATACTCACACAGAAACACATTCGTGTACATTTCATCCATATTTTTGCTATCTGCTGAGAACAAGGAACTTCAGTTTCCATAACTATTTTGCAAACTTTGAATGGATAAGCAAGAAGCACAACATACATGGCATTGTATAAAGCAATCCTGGATGTCAAGAAAGTCACAGCACAGTTTATTGGAGAGAATTTACTAAAAATAATTAGATAAAAGAAAATAGTATTCCTGTGCTTCCGCCTAGCTTCTTAGTATCATAAAATTTGGTCTCCTGAGTTTTACTCAGAAACACTTCTCCTAACTTCATGGCTTATTGACTCAGTTTCCCTGGCTGGTTCCTCTATAGACCATTTAAGATGAGAAGCTAATGCTGTTTTGCTCTCTCAGAGGGCTTTTGTAGAGCTATTCCTGAAACACTCTTCTGTGAGCCCACCCAGCAGGCAGGGAGGGCTCGGTTGTCTTCATTATTCCTGCTTTGGAGGTGAAGAAACTGGGCTTTTAAGCCAAGTATATCAGTCAGGGTTTTACTAGAGGAACAGATATAATACAAGATGTACTAATGTATAGGAAATTACAAGATTGGCTTATAACGGTCAGCCACAGAGTTGGATGAGGAAGCGTGCAGAGGGCATCTGTACACTGGAGACTGAAGGATTCAGCACAAGGTCTGGAGCTCACTGCAGTGTCCCTTGTGAGTCCATATTAGAAGAGCGATGGGTCTGTGACTGAAGGCTGATGAGTCTATACCAGGAGGCTGAAGGATCCAAGGTGGAAACCACAGAGTCTTCTTTAGAGGCCAGGAGATGATGTCCAAGCTGAAGATGAAAACTGGAGCTCCTCTGAAGAAATGGAATGTTCCATCTTTTCTCATTTCCCTTTTATATCCTTCAAGTAATGAGCCGCCCTAGGGCGGCTCCTCTATACCCTAGGGTGTGGAATTGCTGAGCCAGTTTTCTTAATCTTCTACACTGCTCAAGTTGACAAAGGTGATCAAACACTACACCAAGTGACTTCCCAGACATGTTGCTTCAGCATTTTGATTGTTTATATCTGGACTGTATAAAGAAAATCTTTCAAAAAGTAAGAGAAAACAATATTCTGTTGTGCGTCAATAGTGCATAAACTGTCACTTACCTATCAATTCTTCCACACTGGTCAAACTTATTTTTCATTTTGGTTTAACAGAATTTAAGGAATCCATTTTATCATTTGTACTTTGTCCTTCTGCTAGTCCAAACTATTTCAATGATCTCCTGAGCAAAGCCTCTAACTACAATTTAACAGGCATGCTAGTTGAACAATTTTTTGGCTTCCTTTTGAGAAATTATGAAATAGGCAGGTTGTTTTACTTGTTAAACATTGACCATTGGAAATTACTGTTTTTTTTTTGTCTTTTATGCAGGGTCTACAGGGTCTCACTACATTAGTCAGACTCATAGTGATCTGCCTGTACTCAGCCTCCCATGAGCCACCACATCTAGTCTCAATCACTGTCTCAGTGCACCGTGGGGGCAGGACTGGCATGGCATGCCAGGGATCAAATCCCTGCTGCCGCTGCCTGCCTAAGTAGGTACTTTAATGCACTGAGCTATTTGGCTGGCCCAACAAAGTACTGTAGTTTGCTTCAAGTTAAGACATACAAGAGAAGAAGTTGGTTGGGTTGGAGGATTACCTGCAACTAAATGACTGTGTTGTCCTGAAAATAAGACCTAGCCAGAAAATAATCAGCCTTGAAAGCGAGGGATCAAAAATACCAGCCCCAGTCTGACTATCCTGGCCTTACCTATCTTACAGAGTAGCCATTGAGCAAGAGCATTGTGACAGCAGGGAAAGTGAGGATAGGCTGATTGGGGCTGGCCTTTTGATCCCTAGTTTTGAAAGCTGATTATTTTGAGCAGGTTTTATTTTAGGGACACAGAGTGGCTAGGACAGTAGTTTACTAAGTAGCTGATGGTTCCTACTGGGCTTGTTATACCAGGGGCTGAGACTCTTGGATGCACAGTTTGATCCAAATACCAGCGCAATTCTCCTATCTCTTTTACCAATATCACAGCCCTGGGCTTTTCAAGAGAAGTAGATGCATCTCATTCTTCATTTGTTTATGCATCAGCTATGCACCAGTCATCTGACAGGAATTTACAACCAAATTAAAGACAGATAAGTTGAGGGGTAATTTTTTTCTGATCATAAGATGTTTATTTATTTGTTGAGATATAGACTTGCTATGTAGTTCAGACTGATCTCTAACTCACTGTATAGCTCATCGTGGCCTCAAACTCGCAGAGATCCTACTGCCTCAGCCTCCTGAGTACTGGGATTACAAGTGTGTATCACTATGCCCAGCTGTTGTTATAAGATCTTTAAAATTTTTAATTCATTTATAGTAATTATAGCTGTTTATGGGATTTGCTTGTGATAGTTGGATACATTTTAACAATATGCAAAAATTAAACCAGGGTAATTAGCATTTTCATTTCCTTAAACGATTATTATTTCTTTGTTCAAGAACTTCAGACTCCTGTCTTTCAGCTCCTTATAAATACATAATAAATTGTTACAAACTATAGTCAATCTACTATGTTGTAGAAGATTAGAATTTATCTCATCTAACTTATTTTGAAACACACTGTGCAATGGTCCCTGTATTTCTCTCCTTCCTGCACTCCCTAACCTCTAGTTACCACTATTCCACTGTGGCTCTCCATAGAATTATGGTGGATGATGACTGGTGGTCAACTTGTAACACCCATCTGGCCTGAATCATTGTGGTGCTGGGTGTGGGAGGCCCACTTAAGGATTGTTGGTAACAACATAAAAAAGAGAATTGGAGGGGTCGTTAGGGGGCTGCTTAGGACTCTTGGTTCTCTGGAGGAACTTGTCATGTTGGCTTTCCTACTTTTCTCACCATTGGAGAAGTTTGGGACCTTACTGTTGTTGAGAATGGCTGTGATACTTTTAGGGGGAGCTCTGGTTCTTCAAGCATCACTTCCCGGCTCCTGTGAAGATCCCTCAGCCTGCTAACACAGATCCTTCACCCCACTGGCACAGACTTTCTAGCTTCTACAGCTGACCTTTGAGCCTTCCCAGCGTAGATCTGTGAGACAGGCATGCATGAGACATCGTAGTGGGCTCTAGGTCTCCAGCCGGACTCCTGGGGGACACTGTCGTGGGCTATAGGTCTTCAGTAGGACTTTGCCATGGGATCTTGGCCCTCAGCTGGATTTATTGCATGAACAGATTTCCCACACTTTTTTGTATATGATTCTGGGTGACTACTATAAAATGGTCCTATAAATTATGTGTCCTTTATTAAACTGTTTTCTTTGTAAACCCTGACTACAGCAGAGAAACATTTTTATATTCCCTTATATGAGCAAGAACATGCAGCATTTGTCTTCCTGTGCCTGGCTATATGTCACTTAAGATCAACCAGTTCTATTCATGTGGCCACAATGGCAGGATTTCATTATCAATTGTGGCTGAGTAATATTCCAAGGTGTGCATAGGCCACATTTTCTTTATGTTTCATGTATCAATGGAGATCTCAATTGAGTCTACATCTTGGCTACTGTGACTAAGCCTAGAAGTGCAGGTATTTCTTTGATATACTAATTATATTTTTCTTGAATGTATACCTAATAAAGATATAGGTTGTAGAAAGAGTTTCAGTTTTTGTGAAACTCTGTATAGTAAAACGTTTCACAGGTGTCTGTGAAACTAAAGGAGGCTGCAAAAGAGCTCCTGATTATCTTTCTTCTCTTATAAAAAGACTGCCACATCTTCATTTTGATCTTAACTGAGCCACAGGAGTGGATGACTCTAGGTGTGTTTTTCTATGCTTTGCAAGGCCTCCTTAAGCTTTTGTGTTCCAGTTTTCTACTTAGCCTGTGCTTTTCCTCAGAAGCTCTAGCTGACAGTCAGTAATTTATGCCCTCATTGGTTTATTTTGCTTTGGCTTGGTTTAGTTTGGCCTTTGTGGGAAGGAAGTATCTCTAGCATTTCTACTCTTTCCAGAAGTCCTGTTATTAAATTGTTCATCATGGCTATCATCCACAGTCCTGAATCTTTCATAGCTCCACCTTCTATTCTTCAAGGACTTACTGACCTTTTTCAAAAAACATGTACTCAGTTATTTCTCACCCCCTTATCTTTGTATTCAAAAAGGTAATTTTAATTTAAGAAAAGAGAGCTCTGCAAAATATGTGATTGTGAGCTCTGGTCTTTGGGATTCAGGGGAAATTCCTGGAGGAAGAGACATTTAGACTAAAACCTTGATGAATAGGAAAAAGGAATGGATATAGGTAAGGAAAGGTGTTTGAGAGAGAAAAAAATCTCATGGAAGTCATGAATAGGCACAGGAAGTCATTTAACTCTGGAGCAGAGATGGTGAGGGCTGCTACAGAGGCTGCAAATGTAAACAAGAGCCACAAATGTGCACAAAGAATTGAGGGCAACATCCTGAGAGTAAGCAGTGCTGTGATTTGGGGCTTTGCAAGGGGAATAACTTAATACAGGGCACAATTTTTAGAATTGTTTTATGATGCTTTACCCAAAGAATCATATACAAAGAGAATGCAGGAAATCTGTCCACACACTAAAGACCAAAGAATCCAGCTGGATTGTACGAGTCCAGCTGAAGCCCTAGAGCCCATAACAATGTCATGCAGGACTATTTCATGCATCTGTGCTGGGAAGGTCTGAAGGTAAGCAGTGGAAGCTAGAAAGTCTGTGCCAGAGGGATGAAGGGACTGTGCTAGCAGGCTGAGGGACCTGCACTGGAGCTAGGTAGCAATGCTCAAGGTAAGCACCAGAGTTCCCCTCAAAGTACCTCAGCTGTCCTCAGCAACAGTGAGGTTCCAAGCTCCTCCAGTGATGAGGAAAGCTGCATTCCCATCAGGAAAGCCAATGTGACAAACTTCTTTAGGATACTGAGTAGTACACCATCTTCCCCTCTGGAGCCAAGAAGCAATGCTCAAAGTGAGGAAAAGAGCTCTCCAAAGTGAACCAGAGCTATTCTCAACTGCAACAAAGTCCCAAGCTCTTATTCCAATGAGAACAACTGAGTTCATTAGGAAATCCACCATCACAAAGTCTCACAGAATAATAGCCCAAGAGAACCAGCAGTTTCCAACAGTCCCCCAACAGCTTCTTCAAACAGCTTCCCTGACATCCTCTCTCTTCTCCTCCAACTCTGCTTCTTATGCTGCTGGCCACGATCCTCAGGGGGCCTCCCACATCCAATGCCATGCTAGTTCAGCTCAGCTGGGTGTAACAAGTTGGCCACCAGTTGACAATCCACCACACGTAGGCACTGTATGATTGATTGCATCATTATTGCTTTGGCTATTCTGTGGAATATGGAGTTGAGAGGGGCAAGATTTTAAACAAAGAAGACAGTTTCAGTTTAGGGGAACCATTCTGATGGCCTAAAATATATCCAAGAGAGTCGAGATGGAGATAAGAACAATTCACATATCTCCAGATCAATATTTCCACATGACATTTCTTGTGAGGCACTTTCACTGGGTCAGTAGGTTATCTGTCATGTGCTTTAAGTTGTTTTTCACCTACCCTTGAGTTGCAGGGACAGAACACAAAGAAACTAAACTTGGCAAGAGCAGTGGTTTGGCAAGCGCAGTGAGTCTGCATAAACTTTCATTTCAGAACCTCATGTTTAATTAGCAATTCCAGGGCTTATAAGTACATTTGTGTTTCATTACAGGCATCAGTTCTGAGAGTAGAGGCTGAGACAGGTGTTGGAAGTTTATTTTAGGATGCAAAGGAAGCAATCAAGCAGAGGAAATAGTCTTGACAGTGGTAAAGCAAGCTTCATGGAGCACCGAGACATTCTTTAGGCCGTAACGGTAATCTAGAAGTTCAAAAGCCGGCTGGCAGTCAACATTTTCTTGCTTCCTCTTTTGTGCCACCACCAACTACAGAATCCTTTGGTATCATGTTTCTTCTGCTGCCTCACAGCCTCTATTCACTGCCTTCCATGTGTGTCTTTAGAATTTCAGTCTTTATTGCTATAGGAAGATATTCCCTCTACCTTGGCAACACAAATCCCCTAAACTAGAGCTCTTTCCTGACAGATCATATGTAAAACCTCAGGAGGATTGTTCCTGGTTCTCTTTGGTTTATTCACTAATCTCTATCCCTAACCACTGAGATGAAGAGAGTGGAGACACATGTGCTTCACCCCCAGCAGAAGGGAAGAAGTGATGGCAAATTTCTAAGGAAAAAATGGCCTTGGCAGGCACTTGCGGCTTCATAACTTGTCCTAAGGTATCATTTATCTGTTTCTAAGTTAAAACTTTAAGTTAAAACTCTCTGTTGGAAAATAACGGTTTGCCAGGTCAGATGTTCATTGTTTTTTATTATTTATTTTTGTTTGTTTATCTTTAAATAAATCTTACATCTATATAAATGCATTAGATTTGAGGATATAGGCAGAAAGGAATTAAAACAAAGCTCATATACTGTGTCTTTTCCTCTGCCAAGTGTCTTTTAGTTAAAGATTTGTACCAGTTATCTTTCTGTGGTAACAGACAACTTATTATTATTATTATTATTATTATTATTATTATTATTATTTTGCATTTTTTAGGGAAGGGCCTACAGGGTTTCAGAGTCTGACTACTAGATCAGACTCTTAGTGATCCAATCAGACTCTTAGTGATCTGCCTGTTTACAGCCTCTTAAGAGCTGGGACTACAGGTGTGTACCACCACACCCAGTCTCATTTACCGGCTCAGCACACCCTGAGGGTGGGACTAGCATGGCAGGCCCAGGGATTGAACCCTGTGCCTGCTTGCAAGCGCTTTAATCCACTGAGCTATTTGTCAGACCCAACAAAAATTAACATTGGTAAACCCAAGCAAAAGAGAATATACTGGAGATTACTGAAAGGGAAAAACAGAACCTGAGCATCTGGGGTGCACGAGGTAGGAATTGTAGGAAGGATGGGTGCTATAGCAGGAACAGTATATCAGAACATGCCACTGAGATGAAAGGGCCATAAATGCCCAGAAATCTGGTAAAATTAAAAAGAAAAACATCAGGACGATGGCTGTTTTTAAGAATGAAGGTAGGATTGGCTACATATTTCGTGGGCATCAGAGCAAAATGAACACACAGGTGCACTTCTGCAAAATTGTGGAGTTCAAAGCAAGCAATGGCAGGGTCCTAAACACGTGAGTCCACCTTCTTGGCACAGGGTTCTGTATGACCCCACCCATCACAAGGTTGGGAAACTACTCCTGAGTGGGTTTTTATTTGTAAGAGGCATGCAGAATACTTTGGAGGACTCCTAATCTTGACAGTGGTGTTACATGTGTGCTTGCTTTCAATTATTTATAAGTCTTTTATGTAGTTTAATACATTCCTCTCTAAGTACCTTTGTTTAAAAAAATCTCACATTATCTATTTTTATGACACCCACACAACATTCAACAGGACAGTAAGAAAAATCTGAGTGGCCATGATCAGGTAAAATGTCCTGATCTTGGTTGTTTATAGGATTATAATACTAAGAATAATAAAAATGAAAAAGTAAATATGGGCAATTTGAAGACAATAGGAACAAGCAGAAGAGCTGATACTAGCAGTTAATGCATTTTAGGTGATATTTCCAAATTAACTCATTAGATGACACACAGCAACCCTGTGAGACAGGGACTTTCTC
>PVKN010037762.1:0-11168 GCA_004027915.1 Capromys pilorides
TAAGGATATTTGCTGGCCATCTTGCTGATGTGAATTGTACCAGATTCCATCCAAACTCCAATTACGTTGCCACGGGCTCTGCAGACAGAACTGTGCGGCTCTGGGATGTTCTGAATGGTAACTGTGTAAGGATCTTCACTGGACACAAGGTATTTCACATGATTACTGCAGCACATAGAGGTACCTTCAAGATAAAAATATTTTCAAACTACTCAGTGGCACAAGTATTTTAAGGATAATATACCCCCAAACTAAAATTCTAACTTTCTTACTTGCTTAGATATATTTAACATGACTCTTCATGTTTTTCATGGATTTTTTCTAGGGACCAATTCATTCCTTGACATTTTCCCCCAATGGGAGATTCCTGGCTACAGGAGCAACAGATGGCAGAGTACTCCTTTGGGATATTGGACATGGTTTGATGGTTGGAGAATTAAAAGGCCACACTGATACAGTCTGTTCACTTAGGTTTAGTAGAGATGGTGAAATTTTGGCTTCAGGTAAATGATTATTAATGGCTTTGTGGTAGGGATTTAGGTTTTTCATCTGAACTTTGTAGCAAACTGTCATGATAAAGTGTTAGTCTAATAAATACGATGGATGTAACTAATGGTTTCCTTTGATTTCCCCTTAGGGTCAATGGATAACACAGTCCGGTTATGGGATGCCATCAAAGCATTTGAAGATCTAGAGACTGATGACTTTACCACAGCCACTGGGCATATAAATTTACCAGAGAATTCACAGGAGTTATTGTTGGGTACATATATGACCAAATCAACACCGGTGGTACACCTCCATTTTACTCGAAGAAACCTGGTTCTAGCTGCAGGAGCTTATAGTCCACAATAAACCATCGGTATTAAAAAGACTTTTTGGAAGCTACTGTTTTGAAAAAAGGGAGTCTAAAAAGCAAATACCTCAGTGATTAATATTTAAGCTACAAAGAATGTTTTTGTCTATATGAATCTGGAAGTATGCTGCTTGGAAGATCTGAACAGGACAACTCCACGTTTCTATAAGCAACCACATTTAACTAATTTCTGTTAGTTGAATAAGAGGTATTATGTTCGTGGAGGGAACATTTATGGTGCTTTGGATTGTGTGGAAACTATGCATTTTCTGTTTAAATGCTATTTTAATTTATTGTTTAGAAAAAATTGATTTAAAAATTCATCAAGATTCAAATTAAGAAATATAATACCATCTTGAATTTTAGCTGAAGAATTCTACAAGCATGTACGTTTCTGCTGTAAAAAATGAAGTTACTGTATGGCACTCAAGTACTATGTTAAATGGCCCACTAACATTTTTCACATTTTTGTTGGTCTCTGATTAGTGGTATGTATGTGGCTAGGTAGGGTAAACTACACTTCCTAAGACCAAGTATCCCTATCCACTAACAGCTTGATTTAGATTTATACCTGTTTGAGGACACTCTTTAAACACCGGTGAAGAAACTTAGCTTCATGTTCCACGTCAGCTAAAATGGCTACATAAAACCTAGAACACTTGAAGTCAGACAGACATTTCAGTTGCTTACCTCCAGTACTGAACCTTCCTTGCTTTGGAAAACTAAGAGATTTAGACCAAGTCACTGCCAATTTTTGCCTTTGTTGCATTTTGTACAGTTTTTATATTTTTGATACCTTGTAAATAAAGACAACCAGCTTTTCCAGGTTCATAATTTATTGTACAGATTGAGTATTACATGATGAGTTGACATTAGTTCCTCCAGGCATGGGACTTAACAGATGAGGTCAGACACTGTAAAATCCTATAAAGAAAGCAAAACCAGTTTTGACACAAATGTTTTTCTTCAATTCTTTTAAGATATTTAGAAATTATGAGGACAGGACAATCCATTAAACCCTGAAGAAATTTAGTATAAATTAATCAGATCTTCAAAGGAGTCAGTAAAGCCCAAAGAATTAAGGTTTCCTTCAGATACTTTTTTTCCTCCCCAAGTTGGCAATGAACCTAGGCAAGTTCTGTGCCACTCAGGTACATCCTCAGCCTCCATACTCTACCTTTCATAAAAAAGCAGCAGCCAGTAATTCACTAAAATTCTGAAGACAAACTACTGGAAAAAATGTAGCATATAAATACAAACTATTATATAAAGCATTCTGAACAGCAGCAAACAGACATACATCTTAATGTGAGATAGTTTTCCATTTTAATTGGGTGCAGTCACCCTCCCAGTTAGGAGTTAAAATTACATGGAAGTTTAGCCAAAAAACTACTTATTTGTCAGGAATAAACCACCGGCCACTGTATTTTGGAAGGTGCACTATCTTAAGGGCAACAGTTTGAGGTTGGGAAAGCTTTTAAGAGCAGAAAAAAAATTTCATCTGTGAAGGTGAATCTAGATTTCGGGCTTTCTAATATCTGTGGCTAACATCAGACATTCATTTAGGCAAGGAGTTGAGAGAGTAATGTAAGAAGAAAACATGGGAGCTGAGAAAAGACCATTATATGAAAATAGAAAACCAGCAAACAAACTACCAAAGGTAACAAGTTTAATCTGGACTGGAGGTGTAGCTCAGTGGCAGAGCACTTAATCTAGTATGCACAATGCCCTGGGTTTGATCCCCAAAACTGTAAAAAACAAAAGTTGATTATTACATGAAGAGCTTATACAAGTCATCTAGTTGTTAAATAAGGATAGGAATAGAATTTTAGAAAAAGTACAAATTGAAAAAGCAAAAACGCCTCTACTCCAGTACTCGGAACTCAATCTAGGAAGCCTGGAGCTACATCCTCTGTTCTTTTTTAAGACAGTGTCTCTTGTTAAGTTGTCCAGGCTGGTCTTGGATATGTGATCCTCTTGCCTCAGCCTCTTGGGATTGTGGGCATATAGCATGGTATACAACTGGACATATTTTCTTACTCATCAAATTGGCACAACCAGGAACTAAGCAATCTACATACAACCGATAAAAGCCAAAGGCCCTCTTACAAAGCTGCACGCCTCATGACTTCAACCTAAGAAAACATTCACAGATAACAATCCGTCAGGTCCAAAGCATTTACTGATATATATATCAGTATTTTTTAAAAAATATTTTTGGTCTTTTAAGATGGCTTTACTATGTAGTTCATCTGGCCTTGAACTCAAAGTGATCCTCCTGCTTCAGCCTCCTAAGTGCTAGCATTACAGGTGTGCACCACTATGCTCAGCATTATTTTTTAAAAAGTATGAGACATTTCCTCTGTGAAATATATGTATGAACATTCATATATTCAAATCATGAAAAAATACTCTTTAAATTATAGACATGATCAGAGCCTTCAGAAATCAAAGTGCTAAGGCAAATTATTAAAAATTGTCAGGGTAGTAAAACATAGGCAATATATCTTCTGCATGCAATAAGTTGCAAAGTTTAATTTTATAGTAACAAAAATGGCTGAGTTAAATAATTCTTTTCTTTAAACCAATATGGGGATTAAGCCCAGGGCCTTGAGCATATTACACAAACATTTAGCACTCAGCTACATCTCAAGCTTTTTTAAAAATTTTATTTGGAGACCAGGTCTCACTAAGCTGGCCAGGCTGGTCATAAGCTTGTGGTCCTCCTGCCCCGGCATCGAATAGCTGGGATTCCAGGTGCACACTACAACATCCAGCCAGTTATAAAGTGTTAATGCTAGCTTCTTACCATTTATGTTGCTTTCACAGCTGGTGTTTTTTTAGATCTTAACTTGAAGTACAAGATAAGCATAGCAATGCCTCCATATGTGGCCAGTACACACTGAAAAAAAGGTAAACAAAGTTATTGCCATGTTTATTCTTATTCTAAAATATGATATTAAAGGTGTCATCCATACTTACATTCATTCTACCTGTGAGAGTGTAAGAGTTGAAATACTTTTTGATGCCAGTGAACTGGAACTGGGCATCATGTTCTGGACCTGCCATGATTTCAATCTTTTAAAAGAAGAAAAAAAATCATAAGTTGGTTTGGATGTAATTTAAGAAATATTTTAGCTTTAATGTTAAAAGTCATTGTGCAGGGGCTGGCGAGATGGCTCAGCGGTAAATAAAGCGCCTGCTTAGGCAAGCTTAGGCAACCACAAGGACTGAGGTTCAATTCCCGGTACCACATGCTGCACCAGCTCCAACCCCAGGCAGGCTGAGCGGGCCGAAGTTTAAAAGTCACTGTGCATAATTCTTGTAACATTCTTATTCATGTTTTGCCTGACAGAAGCAAAGATGATGGAAAAGGTCTGGGAAAGCCTCTGGAAGTAAGACTTTAACCTGTCTGCTATTTCATCAACATTCCAGGGTATGTCCTATCACATAACACAGAAAACTCAGCATTCACTAAGTCTACCCCTACTCCGTATCTGTCTACACTGGTACACTGAATCAGGTTTTTTTTTTAAAGCTCTGAAATTCAGGTCTAGCATTTCTTTTGCTTGCTTGCTTTTGCTTCCAAGAATTGTTGCCCTCTGCCATGTGCTCCCTTGCCTTGGAGCCAGATGATTATGAACTAAAACCTCTACAAACTGAGCTAAATAAACTTTTCCTCCTTTTTTTTTAAAAAAAAAAATGTGGCCTTAAAATTTGCTTTTATTAAGTGCACGTCTGTGGCCACATTTCCTCTTGGGGAGCTGGTACATGTGCACTATGCATCTTCATTCTTTTTATATTCCCTTCAGCTCTTGATCCCCTTCCCATTTGCAAGTGCTATCTCCCCATTTCCTTTTGTCCATTTTTTATTTTGCTCTTTATACTTGGGGTTTCTGGGGGTTTTTTGGTGGGGGGTCTTTTTGAGACAGGGTTTCACTATGCAGTTCAGGCTGGCTTCAAACTTACGCATCATCCTCCTACCTCAGTTTTCCAAGCGCTAGGATTAAAGGCATGTACCACCACACCTGGCCTTAATTTGGCTTTTTTATGTAAAGAGAAACTATGTAATATTTGTTTCTAACTTATTTCTTTTAGAAGTATAGTCTCAAAGTGCATCCATTTTCCTGCAAGTAACATAGATTTGTCCCTTTATACCCACTGGGTATAGGCATATCTTTTAAATCCATTCACCTATTTGTACACATATAAGCTGCTTCCAAGGTTAGCTATTATGAGTTACTGGGAGCTATTATGGGTAGTCCAGGTTGTGCTGCTATAAACATAGGTATGAATTTTTTTTTTTTTTTTTTTGGCGGTACTGGGGATTGAACTCAGGACCCTGTGCTTGCCAGGTAAGCCCTTATTCTACTGAACTATCTCCCCAGCCCAAGCATAGATATGAATTAACTGTTTTTTTTGTTGTTCAATTTTACTATTTAATTTTTTGGGAAGGGTCTACAGGGTCTCACTACTAGATCACACTCGTAGTGATCCACCTGTTTACAGCCTCCTCAATTGCCATCTCAGTGGGGGCGGCCGTGGGGGCGGGGAGACACCTACGCCCTGGTGCTTTAATCCGCTATTTGGCCAGCCCTTTTTGTTGTTGTTTTTCTTTCTGTTGTTTTTGAGTCATGGTCTCAATATGCAGTTAAGGCTGACCATGAACTTACTATGTAAGAGGCCTTAAACTCATAGTGATCCTCATGCCTCAGCCTCTTGAGTACTGGGATTACAGGTGTGTGCCACACCTGGTGAATTAACCAGTTTTAAGTCTAGCAGCTTGGGATATTTTTCAAAGGGGCACTGATAACACCGTAACTTACAACCCCTACTTTTACAGTTTTCTTTTTCAATTGCACATTTATTTGAATGCTACTATTTGAGACAGTTGTCCACAATTTTTCTTATAAATCACTGTAGGACTTCCACGGGAAGAAGGGCTCACTTATATGAAGTAGAACTAAAGTGCTAGCCACTGTTGGATGGGGAAGCTGTATTGCTTACTCCTTTACAACACAGTAAGATTTTTCTTTTTGGGGGGGCAGGGGTTTGAGACAGGGTCTTGCCATGCAGTTCAGGCTACCCTTGAGCTCATTCCATAGCCCAGGCTGGTCTCGAACTCACAATGATCCTTGTGCCCAAGTGCTGGGACTACAGGTGCCTGGCCTCAAAGTAAGATGTTAATATAAACAATAAAACCAAAAAGTTCTGAAAGAATACATAGGAAAGTATTTTAATCACCTTGCCAAAGGTGAAATATAAAGAACACCAAGAACAAAAAGGCAAAACATAAAAAGACAACCTTTCAAAAAAATGTAGAAAGAAACTAGAATTTACCTAGCAAAGTGACACTGATAAAACTGTAAGAAACAATGTTAAATAACATGGAACTCAGCATTTTGCTGCTTGGAGTATAAACTGATGTAATTTTCCTAAACTACAATTTGGAATATCTATCAAATTTTATCACGAGTCTATCTTTCCATCTAATTGGTTTATTTCTAAGGGCAAGAACTTACCATATAAGAATATCATAAAGTGGAAATTATGGGGTTCAAGAATAGTCACTGAAATACTGTGAGACAGGGTCTCACTGTGCAGTTCATGTTGGCTTTGAACTCACCATATCCCAGGCTGACCTCGAACTCATAGTGACCTTCCTGTCTTAGCCTCCAGGACACTGGGCTAATGCGCATGAGCCACCATGTCTAGCTTTTTACTTTTTATAAAAGTAAACTGGAAAAACTAAGTCTACCTCTAAGCAAGTCTGATAGATTTTTATTAGCAGAAATACAATGTGCAGGCACCTAAGTAATGTTAAATAACAAAAAAATTGCTAGGCGTGGTAGCATATTCTGTAATTCCAGCACTCAAGAGACTGAAGCAGAACTGTCATGAGTTCAAGGGCAGCCTGGGCTATAAAGTGAGTTGAAAGCCAGCCTGAACTACATAATAAGACCCTGTCTCAAAAAAACAAAATCAAACAACAAAAAAAAAACCTTTCAAGATAATTTAAAAAATCATATTACTGGATAATACAATATAAAGAACATTAATGATTCTTAATTCTGGTCTCTAGACCAGCAGCATGAGCACTGCTGACAACTTGTTACAAGAGGAAATTTTCATCATAGGCCTACCAAATTGACATCTCTGGGGCCTAGCAATGTTTTAGTAAGGCCTGTAGATAATTCCAGCACACACTAAAGTTCTGGAGAATATACAGGAAACTTTTAAGAGGTATCAGGTCTACAACCCCCATGTAACTTACAATGGCATGTATTTTTTTTATCATAGGAAATAAAGAGATATTCAAAACGTTACCATAAAATAACAGTTGAAAATTTCTATTCGTGCCTATTTGTCTACCACAACCAGCTGGTCAAGGTCTGGTCGATATTAGTGGGCAGTGGCAGTGACTCTACTGGCCTGTGATGAAACGGAAGAGGGAAAGGTCATGGAGGGAGTAGTTACTATGGAAACTAGCTCTCCTTTGTTTACCATTCTAAGGCCTTTAGAAACATTTACATGCAAAAAATTGGTAATGTTAACTTAATATTTTAATTTTGAGCAATTTTTTTAGGAAAATCTAAATTTTTTGGTCACTTCATGACTTTGGTCAGTCTAGCTCAAGTTGGAAAATCTTCATTAAAAAAATCTTTATGAGGGCCAAAGGAGATATAGCTCAGCAACACGTCTTAAAAAAAATCCTTATGATGTAGTTTTATTTTATTACTATTCTTTTTAAGACAAGGTTTTGCTATGCAGCTCAGGCTGGCCTTGAACTCACTTTTAGCCCAGGCTGGCCTCAAACTTGCAATGATCACACTGCCTCAGCCTCCCAAGTGCTGAGTTTACAAGTGTGCGCCACCACTTTCAGCCCATGATATAGTGTTAATATCAACTCTCATACTGCTAAATCTACTAACGGTCTATTTCCTCATTATTTTGTAATGCATTAAAAATTTTTTTAAATAAACAATTTTGACTATGTATGTATGTATGTATGTTATGGCCAACTCAGCCTGACCTAGGGGTGGGCAGCATGTGGTGCCCGGGACTGAATCCCTGCGGTTGCCTAAGCAGGCCCTTTAGACCACTGAGCTATCTCACTGGCCCTGTAATGCATTTTTAAATTATGGTACAAAGTAGGTTCTTAAAAAACACTACAGGGGCCAGGAAGATAGCACCGTGGCACAAGTGCCTGCCTTGGCAAGTGCAAGGTCATGAATTTGAACCCTGGTCGCGCAACAACAAACGAACAAACAAACAAACCACTACAGAAACAAGTGCTCAACGGTATCAACTTGTTAACTGACAATTCCCATGCAAAATACCTAATTTTGGGGGGGAGGGTGAGGTGTCCAAGAGAGGGATTAAGGTGCTTTAAATTTCACTCTGGGGTCAGCAAGATAGCTCAGCGGTCTAAAGTGCCTGCTTAGGCAAACGCAGGGACCGCGGTTTGATCCCCGGCACCACATGCTGCGCCAGCCCCACCCCCAGGGAAGGTTGAGCTGGCCATAATATAAAAATAAGTAAATAATTAAATTTCACTCTGCTCATGGAATAAGACATGTTTGTGGTATTCCAAAGAACACTAATTCTGACTGCAGGAAAAGGCATGACACAGGACCTGACATTCAGCGTAGATCCTAAAAGAGGCTGAGATGGAGAGTGGCAGTGTTGCTGGTGAGATGAACAATGTGAGTAAGTCCCCAACACCTTTGCGTAGCCCTCAGCAAGAAGCATGCTGTAGGACAAAGACCTTGTTTTGGAGTGACTTTTGTGGAATAACTGAACGGATCCTTGACTCCCTTTAAACCACAGACTTTTCTAACATATTAATGAAGGGGAAAAATCACCTAAGCCTCGGGCTTGGGAGATAACTCAGTGGAATAAAAGCTTGCCTGCCAAGTGCAAGGTCCTGAGTTCGATCCCTGGTACCACCAAGAAAAAAAAAAAAAAAAAAAAAAATCACCTAAGCCTCATACCTGTGAACTTGCGAGCTTTAATGTTGTTTCATGGGGCTTCCACCTCAGTTTCTAATTATGGCGCTAACCACTACGAAATTATAACCCCTTCACAAGTCTCTGCCTTAAAACGAGCATTTCATGAAAGACCTGAAGGGACCAGTTGCCCCTGGGTAGGCTGTCTTCGATATCGCCGTTCTGCCGTCCGCCTGTGGAGTCCACTAGGCAGAAGCGAACCGAACTTGCGGGCGCGCCGCTCTCGCACTTCGGGAGAGCGAGCCAAGCCTGCGCCGTGAAGCCCAGCCCTCCTGGCTCGGGGCCTGGAGCTGCAGGCGCCTGCCGCGCTCGCGCTCGCCGACCAAGGCTCCCAGAGGCCTGGCCGCCAGGTTCCCAATAGCCGCTCAGGGGAAACATTCACGGCCATTCCAGCGCCAACAGGTGAATTCGCCAGAGCCGTGGAAGACGTCACCAGGTGACCTTGAGGGACTCCCTTGGCGGCGCATTTTTGTCCTGAGGAAACCGCTAAGGGTCGTCGGTGGCGGAGCGAACATGTGCGCCGCGCCCTCCGGTGTCCCGGCTGCTGCCGCTCGCCCCCCCGGGTCCCGACCCCATTTCTCTAGCTCCTCTTTCCACCCCCCAACGTTCTGCCCCTCAAAGCGGAGACCTCGCGGCGTTCCTAGGCCAGGAATGGTCAGGCTAGGATTAGTCCTGCAAAGCTGAGGCTCGAAGTCCGATCTCGGGCACCCCTCTTCACTCACCTCTGCAGAAACACAAATACCACAGCTGACGTCCTCCAACCTACAACGCTACCTCCACAGCTCGGCCGGAAGAAGCCGCCAGCTCCGCACGCGTTCAACAGGCCTTCGGCGAGTCAGTCTTCTCCGTTGATTGGCTGAAGAGCGAAGTCCCGCCCTTCCGCTTCCGGTCTCCACCTTCCGGTCTCTTCCCTTAGACATCGACAGGATAACGGAAGTAGCGTGTAGAGCCCGCCCACGTCTCTGCAAGAGCGGCATGGCTTGGTAGAGTTGCTGGTCTTCAAGCGAGCGCGGCTGTGGGGGCTTTGAGGTACAAAGGTGCTGGCGCCGCAGACTTGGTGAGTGGGGGCAGAAACAAGAAGGGAAGAAAAGTCGTGCCTCCCCGGTCTGCCAAGGCAGACCGGTCCGTGCCAGGCTTCCTCCGGTTGGGGTGAGTGGTTCGCCCACCCGAGCCAGGTGTGCTCTGGTGTTTCCTGTAACCCCAGGCTTCCCTCGGAAAGTACCGTTAAGTCCCTTCCCGGCTCCCGGATACCCTTAGTTTTTTTTGGAGCCTCGATTTCTTCTGAAATGGGAATAAGGATTGAAGTCCCGGCAAACTAGTTCTCTTGCACTTTGCTGCTGTATCAGCACGCGCCCTGATTCCGTCTTCAGCACCTTCTCAGTTGTCCCCTCTTGAAGCGCCTCTAGAACCTTATTCCCAAGTACCTAGACTATTCCTAGTTTAATATCTTACCCCCCAGAGCCTCGCGCCTCTTAGGACTTGGCTGCAGTTACGCTCTATTCTTGTGCTTAATTGAACAATTCAAAGAAAGGCAGCAGCAACCCCTTGAATGATGGTTTAACATGCAGACTGTCTGTGCCTATTGAATAATAGGTTTTTTTTTTTGTTTTTTAAACAGTTTAACTGTAGCTCAGGCTGGCCTCTAACACAGCCGCCTCAGCCTCCCAAGTGCTTGGCTCACGGGTGTGCTTCACCATGCCTGTCTTGGGTGCGCTTCTCCAAAATCCTTTTCTGCCTGTCAGATGGTTCTTGTAACGTCCACCTCAGAGTATCATTCTTTGAAGTTTGCCTCCTTAGCAGAAATCTGTCAATTCCTAATTCCTTGCTTGTAGTGTATACTTCAGTTTGTGTCTTAGATTGCTTGCACAACTTTTGTCTTCTAAATTATGCATTCGAAAGTAAGGATTTATATATTTTTCTGTGTGTGTCTGACTTGTATAATCGTAGCTGCTTAAATTCTATTTTCTGCTTTGAATCTAACTTCTTTGCCTGCAGGAAGGTGTGTGGTTTGTAGTTTTGAAGAAGAAATCTTCGGAAACGTGTTATGTAGTCCAGCTGGAAGCATCCCACTCATCTGCCATAGCCCTGATTCTTGCCTAGCACATTACTAGAAGATTATGTTGTCTGTCGGTTCCAGTCTTTATGAAACCTGGAATATTGCTGCATCTCACAGCTATTCTTTATGTTGTTTTTAGAAGTCCCAGAATGGCAGCTCTAGAAGAAAGCTTTCCTCGAGGGGGTACAAGGAAGATTAATAAATCAGAGAAATCTTGCCAGCAGTCTGTTGAACATGACAACTTATT
>PVKN010037763.1:0-11186 GCA_004027915.1 Capromys pilorides
GATTACGCAGACCACATCCTGGCCCACAGAATGCACCTAAGAAAGCGTAGAAGAACTTAAGTGATCCATGCATGTGATCGATCAGACCATAGTGCAGGAAAACTGGAGATTATTGACAAAGGAGACTGTGACAACTCCACAAACACATGGGAATTAGGTGACACCCCCTGAACAGCTAATATGTCACAGATTAAATATATTCTTGATTATAATACGATTTGAAAATAGTTCTCTCATCTACCAGCTTCACTTTTCAGTAGGTTGATGGCGTCCTCTTGAGATAAGAGGTTGGGGGAGGCACGGCTGGTGGCAGCGGGGGTGGCCTGCTAACTACAAGCTGCTGGACACATGTGCAGAACCCACTCAAGCAGGTTTTCAACAGGACGGCCTGGGTCAGACAAGGGCCTGGAACCCTAGCACCTTTTCTCAAGACCCACATGGTGAAGTTCTCCCAGTTTTCTTGAGATTTGGATGCCACAAAGGTGCCGTGAGGCACGGAGCCACTGTCACCTTCCACAACAGCCCATGCTGTGTTTCCCAGCTAGTGTGTGTTTCATCTTTGCTGTCTCCCTCTTGTTCCCCTTGCTGGGCCCGAGCTCACTGTGCAGAGCTGGTCCCTCTCCTCGCCACCCACCCCCACTCTTCACTTTGCTCTCTTCAGTAAACTTCACCACTGCTCTCTGCTGGTTTGGTTCAAGGGGAGACGAGTCTGGACTCTAACTCCAGAGGAGAGGCAAGCACCTCAGAACCTGGAGCTGTTCCCCTGGTGAGCCACTCTAGAGCCAGAGAAAATGGTAAATAACACCTTAACAAAAGATTTAAGAATCTCTGACACACAGGAGGATCACTGAGTTCAAGGCCAGTCTGGGCTACATAGTGAATTCAAGGTCAGCCTGCACTGTAAAGGGAAACCCTGTCTCAAAAAAGCAAAACAAAAAATAAAATCTTTAGAAATAAAGAAAAGATGGTAGAAAACAAGGCAATATTTTGAGAGAAGGGAATCAGTGTAAGGAGCAGATAAAGCTGGAAATTGGCCACAGCAGAGGCACGACCAGACCACCCAGAACAGAGGGGTCCTGAGGCAAGCCACAGCTGTCACTAGGCAAGATGGTGTCACGTGACCCTAACTTGGTCAAATGCAGAGGGTGGTTGAGCAGTTCCTTTCCTTTCCTCCCATCAGAAGAGAGAGGGCGCCCCCTGACCTCAGCTCTTGTCTCTTATCTTTATTTTTCCCATGCTCTCACCATCGCCAGCCCCCAAATCCAAGGGCTGAGCTGGAACACAGCAAATCAGGGAAGTCTGGAGGGGGAGGAGGTGAGTAGACAGGCTGGGGGTTGAAAATGGGCAGGACACCCCTGGGTGCGATGGCATAGCCCCTACTCTGAGGTCTGAGGCAGAAGGATAACAAGTTCCAGCCCACGCCGGGTAGCTTAGAGATTTAGTCTTGAAAGGACAAAATGTGCTGCAGATGTAGGTCAGTGTGGACACCCTGGGGACAGGTCCCCAGCATGCACAGGCCTCTGTGCCATTTCCCCCAAACAAAGATGGCTATTATATACTGGAAATGTGCCAATTTTTTAAAATTTCAAGAAAAGAACCTGGGGCTGGGGAGATAGCTTGGCACTCTGAGCACCTGCCTGGCAAGTGCAAGGACTCAGGATTGATCTCTGGCACCACAGGCTGTGCCAGCCCCGGTACCCCAGGTGTACCGTGCAGGCCACCGAAACCGGGCATGGTGGTGTACGCCTGTGGTCCCAGCACTGGGGAGGCTGAGACAGGAGGATAAGTAGGAGTCTGAACTGCACAGTGAGATGCTGTATTAAAAACACTAAAAATAAAAAATAAAAAGAATCTGTTGCCAAATTGAAGTTCACAAAGAACTGTTTTGAGTCTAATAGTTTTAGCTATTATTTGCCTTTGATTTATGTTTCGTTTTTCTTGGTGGTGGTGGTGGTGGGGGGGAATACCAGGGATCAAACTCAGGACCTTGTGCTTGCCAGGCAGACACTCATGCTGCTGAGCTACCTCCCTGGGCCGTGATTTATGTTTTTGATCCATTTTGATGCTGCTTTGAAAAGAGAGGCCCGTGGTGTTGCATGCTATGTGTTGGTGCTGAAAGAAACGACGAGAAGACCTGATGAATATAGCTTTAGAGGACCCATTGAGGTCTCTCTTCAAGTGAGCCCAGAGCCTCAGAAGTCTCTCTCTTTTTTTTTTTTTTTTAATTTAGCGCTAAAAAACCCGGCTAAGGACTCTGTGTCACTACTTCAATGGATAGAAAATATAAGGAACCATCTCTTTTTATATGCCAAACACTGAGCTCACACAAATGTTAACTGATAACACTTTCAGCAGGAGAAGAGACAACCATTGGTGTCACACTATAAAAAAACAAAAAACAGGACACCCACAAGATGAGCCGCCACCTACAGCCCCAAGGCCCAGCTTTCTGAGACTTCCACGCAACAAAAAGCAGCCCTCCCTGGGCTCTGTGCATAGCTCACCACTCCTAGAGACACCAACTGGCCTTTAGTTGTATCTCTGTTACTATCCCACAGTGCCCGGCTTACTCAGGGCTTCCTACAGAAGCCCTTCTCGAGGTTGAGCCCTCAACCAAGCAGCTGCGCCTCCCGGCCTCAGGGTGCCTGGCAGGTGGTAGAAGCCAGCCACCCCACGGGGCAGAATGCAGGAGCTGTGGGGTCGCAGACACTCCCACCCAAGTTTCAGAAGAGGCAAAAATGTGTGGGCCGACCCTGGCCTCTCTTGGCCAGGAGGCACTGAGAGAGCGACACGCGAAGCTGCAAGAGGGGAGCTGAGGTGAAGTGGAAGGCCCAGGAGGCCGGAAGAGCTCGGATCGTGCATCATCTGATGAAAGAAGAAGGCAGGGCGTGGGCGAAGCCAGGGCAGCGGAGAGGCCACGGGGCTGCAACCAGCAAGGTCCAGGGGCAGGGTGCACGCGCCGCTTGGGAGTCACATCTCACTGCCGCCTGGCTCAGGGGCTGGACACGAACTACGCAAGTTAGTGTTTGTTTACTGGGTTTTGGTGCAAGTCCTTGCTATTCACCACTCCTCCATTTTGGAATGAGAACTTAAAAACTTTATTAGTCCATATTTGTCATGTATATTGATTGCATTCATCATAGGGAATAATATATATGATTCTTCTTTTACATATCTTTTTTCTCTGTCTCTTCACTCCTTCTTCCCCTCTCCATTTACATCAGCTTTGTTTCCATTCTCTCTGTCTCTCTCTCTCTCACTAGGGATTGAACTCAGGACCTTGTACTTGCTAGGCAGGTACGTAAGCTGCTCTGCTCTCTCTCCAGTCCCTTTTCCTTCCCCTTCCCCCTCCACTATTCCCCTTTGTGTTTGAATGTTTTTTCCTATTTACCATCTTCTGTCCTCCATCAAGCCCTTATTTTAACCTTCAATCTCTTTTTACCAGAGCACTATAGTTTTTATGTATAGAGCTTTTACCTCCTTTGTTAGATTATTTTGGGTTTCTTTGATTTTATTTCTTTTTTTCTTCCTTCCTTCTTCTCTTTTTCTTTCTTTCTTTTTTTGAGACAAAGGTCTCAGTATGTAGTTTTGGCTGGCCTTGAACTCACTTTGTAGCCCAGGTTGGCCTTGAGCTCAGGGCCGTCCTCCTGCTTCAGCCTTTGAAGTGCTGGGATTACCGGTGTGCCGCCACGCCCAGCTTCGTTACACTATTAAACATTTCATTTTCTTGACGCTGCTGTGAAAGTTGTAGCTTCCGTAATTTCTCTCTGAGTGAGTTTCTTATCTGTGTACAGCAATGCTTTTGATGTTTGAGTGTTGCGTCTGTGTCCTACTATGCTGCTGAATTTGTCTATTAATTCTAAGAGTCTTTTGGTGGAGTTTCTGGGGTCTTATGTAGAGTAGCATGTCATTTACATATATACTTTAACTTTTTCCTTTCAAATCTGTGTTTTATTTTTTTCTCTTGTGTAATTAATTTCTCTGGCTGGTGTTTCCAGAACTATATTGAAAAGAAGTAGTGGTAGCTGGCATCCTTGTCTTGTTCCTGATTTCCAAGTGAGTGGTCAGCTTCTGACCACTTAATATGGTGTTAGCTATTGGTTTGTCATAAGTGGCTTTTATCAGATTAAGTGAAAGACCAGTTTTCTGTGGTTTTTTAAAATCATGAATGGGGAACGACTCAAACGATTTTTCTGCATCTACTGAGATAATCATGTGGTTTTCGTCTTTTGTTTTGTGGACATGGTGGACTACATGTATTGATTTGAGTATGTTCAAATCAGTTCCCTGAATCCCTGGATGAGTCCGACTTGGCCATGATGTGCCGTCTTCTTGCTGGATTTTGTTTCCCAGTATCTTATTAAGGATTTTGCATTTATGGTCATTGAGGAGATTTGCTATAGTTCTCGGTTTTGGTCGGATTCATCTCTGGTTTTGGTATCATGGTAATGCTAGTTTCCAGGAATGATTTTAGGAGTATTGCTTCCCTTCTAATTTCATTAGAGAGTTTGAAGAGTTGTGAGTGGCAGCCAGGATTACACCCGTAATCCCAGCACTCTGAAATGCTGAAGCAGTACTACTGCAAGTGCAAACCTAGCCGTGGCAACTTAGTGACTTAGCGAGACTCTGTCTCAAAATAAATAAAAATATGGCCAGACACGGTGGCACATGCCTGTAATCCCAGCAACTAGCAGGCTGAGGCAGAAGGACTGCCTTGGTTTTGAGGGCAGCCTGGGCTACGCTGAGTTCTTCACTAACCTAGGCTACGTGATGAGTTCTTTGCTAGCTGGTCTACAAAGCAAGACTCCGAATCTGTTCACTTTTTGTAATAAGTCTTAAGTCTACCTTGTTGATATCACATAACCTACCCCCTACCCAACTTTGTTATTTGTTATTTGGATAATAAACAAAACAGGAGGAGGAGGGGAAAGGGAAAGGAAGAGAAAAGGTGTTGGAGTAAAATGGAAACACTGTTAGGTTAAGAAGCCACCACGGTATATTTTTTTCTCCAGTAGTTCTGAGTCTTTCAGGTATATATTTTGCATTCAGTAAGATTTTCTGAAATAAAGAAAATTTTGTGTATGATTTTAGGCAAATCATCTTACTTTTCTTTGCTTAGTCCTTTTTTGGGTTTAAAAAGGACTGTAAGCCAGGTCTCCGGGTGCCGGCCTGTAATCCCAGAACTCCATGAGAGGCCGAGGCAGGAGGCTGTGCAGTTTGAGTGTGGCTTGGGTAGGACTGTGAGATACTGCTTCAAATTTAAAAAACTAAAAGGCTGCAGATGTGGCTCAGCGCTGGAGTGGCCCAGGTTCCATCGAGGACTAGAAATGGGAAAAAAATAGTGTACTAGAAAAACACTTTTTAAAAGATGGCAAAATATTGGATGTCAGGAATAGAAAAAGATATGACATTGGGGCTGGGGAGATAGCTCAGTAGAATAAGCACTTGCCTGGCAAGCACAGGGTCCCTAGTACCAGAAAAAAAAAAAAAAAGATACAATATTTATGGAGAAACAGAAAAAAATGACAGAAATTACTTCCTAAGCAGTTATCATGCAAATAACACAGGTGGCTGCCTAGTACCACTACCGCTGCTGCCGCTGCTGCCGCTGTGCATCTGATGCTGCTGGTTTAGGCATACGTAAGCCAAGAGCTAAGGAGCAAGGAAGGCTTCCTTTCAGATTTTGTGTGTGTGTTTTGTACCGAGGATTGAATCTGGGTTTTCGCATTGAGCAACACCTTTAGACTATTTTTTAAATATTTATTTGGTTGTCAGTGTCATGTCTTTTTCTATTCCTGACATCCAATATTTTGCCATCTTTTAAAAAGTGTTTTTCTAGTGCACTATTTTTTTCTCATTTCTAGTCCTCGATGGAACCTGGGCCACTCCAGCGCTGAGCCACATCCGCAGCCTTTTAGTTTTTTTAAATTTGAAGCAGTATCTCACAGTCCTACCCAAGCTGCACTCGGACTTCACAGCCTCCTGCCTCGGCCTCTCACAGAGTTCTGGGATTACAGGCCGGCACCCGGAGACCTGGCTTACAGTCCTTTTTAAACCCAAAAAAGGACTAAGCAAAGAAAAGTAAGATGATTTGCCTAAAATCATACACAAAATTTTCTTTATTTCAGAAAATCTTACTGAATGCAAAATATATACCTGAAAGACTCAGAACTACTGGAGAAAAAAATATACCGTGGTGGCTTCTTAACCTAACAGTGTTTCCATTTTACTCCAACACCTTTTCTCTTCCTTTCCCTTTCCCCTCCTCCTCCTGTTTTGTTTATTATCCAAATAACAAATAACAAAGTTGGGTAGGGGGTAGGTTATGTGATATCAACAAGGTAGACTTAAGACTTATTACAAAAAGTGAACAGATTCGGAGTCTTGCTTTGTAGACCAGCTAGCAAAGAACTCATCACGTAGCCTAGGTTAGTGAAGAACTCAGCGTAGCCCAGGCTGCCCTCAAAACCAAGGCAGTCCTTCTGCCTCAGCCTGCTAGTTGCTGGGATTACAGGCATGTGCCACCGTGTCTGGCCATATTTTTATTTATTTTGAGACAGAGTCTCGCTAAGTCACTAAGTTGCCACGGCTAGGTTTGCACTTGCAGTAGTACTGCTTCAGCATTTCAGAGTGCTGGGATTACGGGTGTAATCCTGGCTGCCACTCACAACTCTTCAAACTCTCTAATGAAATTAGAAGGGAAGCAATACTCCTAAAATCATTCCTGGAAACTAGCATTACCATGATACCAAAACCAGAGATGAATCCGACCAAAACCGAGAACTATAGCAAATCTCCTCAATGACCATAAATGCAAAATCCTTAATAAGATACTGGGAAACAAAATCCAGCAAGAAGACGGCACATCATGGCCAAGTCGGACTCATCCAGGGATTCAGGGAACTGATTTGAACATACTCAAATCAATACATGTAGTCCACCATGTCCACAAAACAAAAGACGAAAACCACATGATTATCTCAGTAGATGCAGAAAAATCGTTTGAGTCGTTCCCCATTCATGATTTTAAAAAACCACAGAAAACTGGTCTTTCACTTAATCTGATAAAAGCCACTTATGACAAACCAATAGCTAACACCATATTAAGTGGTCAGAAGCTGACCACTCACTTGGAAATCAGGAACAAGACAAGGATGCCAGCTACCACTACTTCTTTTCAATATAGTTCTGGAAACACCAGCCAGAGAAATTAATTACACAAGAGAAAGAAATAAAACACAGATTTGAAAGGAAAAAGTTAAAGTATCACTATATGTAAATGACATGCTACTCTACATAAGACCCCAGAAACTCCACCAAAAGACTCTTAGAATTAATAGACAAATTCAGCAGCATAGTAGGACACAAACGCAACACTCAAACATCAAAAGCATTGCTGTACACAGATAAGAAACTCACTCAGAGAGAAATTACGGAAGCTACAACTTTCACAGCAGTGTCAAGAAAATGAAATGTTTAATAGTGTAACGAAGCTGGGCGTGGCGGCACACCTGTAATCCCAGCACTTCAAAGGCTGAAGCAGGAGGACGGCCCTGAGCTCAAGGCCAACCTGGGCTACAAAGTGAGTTCAAGGCCAGCCAAAACTACATACTGAGACCTTTGTCTCAAAAAAAGAAAGAAAAAGAGAAGAAGGAAGGAAGAAAAAAAGAAATAAAATCAAAGAAACCCAAAATAATCTAATAAAGGAGGTAAAAGCTCTATACATAAAAACTATAGTGCTCTGGTAAAAAGAGATTGAAGGTTAAAATAAGGGCTTGATGGAGGACAGAAGATGGTAAATAGGAAAAAACATTCAAACACAAAGGGGAATAGTGGAGGGGGAAGGGGAAGGAAAAGGGACTGGAGAGAGAGCAGAGCAGCTTACGTACCTGCCTAGCAAGTACAAGGTCCTGAGTTCAATCCCTAGTGAGAGAGAGAGAGACAGAGAGAATGGAAACAAAGCTGATGTAAATGGAGAGGGGAAGAAGGAGTGAAGAGACAGAGAAAAAAGATATGTAAAAGAAGAATCATATATATTATTCCCTATGATGAATGCAATCAATATACATGACAAATATGGACTAATAAAGTTTTTAAGTTCTCATTCCAAAATGGAGGAGTGGTGAATAGCAAGGACTTGCACCAAAACCCAGTAAACAAACACTAACTTGCGTAGTTCGTGTCCAGCCCCTGAGCCAGGCGGCAGTGAGATGTGACTCCCAAGCGGCGCGTGCACCCTGCCCCTGGACCTTGCTGGTTGCAGCCCCGTGGCCTCTCCGCTGCCCTGGCTTCGCCCACGCCCTGCCTTCTTCTTTCATCAGATGATGCACGATCCGAGCTCTTCCGGCCTCCTGGGCCTTCCACTTCACCTCAGCTCCCCTCTTGCAGCTTCGCGTGTCGCTCTCTCAGTGCCTCCTGGCCAAGAGAGGCCAGGGTCGGCCCACACATTTTTGCCTCTTCTGAAACTTGGGTGGGAGTGTCTGCGACCCCACAGCTCCTGCATTCTGCCCCGTGGGGTGGCTGGCTTCTACCACCTGCCAGGCACCCTGAGGCCGGGAGGCGCAGCTGCTTGGTTGAGGGCTCAACCTCGAGAAGGGCTTCTGTAGGAAGCCCTGAGTAAGCCGGGCACTGTGGGATAGTAACAGAGATACAACTAAAGGCCAGTTGGTGTCTCTAGGAGTGGTGAGCTATGCACAGAGCCCAGGGAGGGCTGCTTTTTGTTGCGTGGAAGTCTCAGAAAGCTGGGCCTTGGGGCTGTAGGTGGCGGCTCATCTTGTGGGTGTCCTGTTTTTTGTTTTTTTATAGTGTGACACCAATGGTTGTCTCTTCTCCTGCTGAAAGTGTTATCAGTTAACATTTGTGTGAGCTCAGTGTTTGGCATATAAAAAGAGATGGTTCCTTATATTTTCTATCCATTGAAGTAGTGACACAGAGTCCTTAGCCGGGTTTTTTAGCGCTAAATTAAAAAAAAAAAAAAAAGAGAGAGACTTCTGAGGCTCTGGGCTCACTTGAAGAGAGACCTCAATGGGTCCTCTAAAGCTATATTCATCAGGTCTTCTCGTCGTTTCTTTCAGCACCAACACATAGCATGCAACACCACGGGCCTCTCTTTTCAAAGCAGCATCAAAATGGATCAAAAACATAAATCACGGCCCAGGGAGGTAGCTCAGCAGCATGAGTGTCTGCCTGGCAAGCACAAGGTCCTGAGTTTGATCCCTGGTATTCCCCCCCACCACCACCACCACCAAGAAAAACGAAACATAAATCAAAGGCAAATAATAGCTAAAACTATTAGACTCAAAACAGTTCTTTGTGAACTTCAATTTGGCAACAGATTCTTTTTATTTTTTATTTTTAGTGTTTTTAATACAGCATCTCACTGTGCAGTTCAGACTCCTACTTATCCTCCTGTCTCAGCCTCCCCAGTGCTGGGACCACAGGCGTACACCACCATGCCCGGTTTCGGTGGCCTGCACGGTACACCTGGGGTACCGGGGCTGGCACAGCCTGTGGTGCCAGAGATCAATCCTGAGTCCTTGCACTTGCCAGGCAGGTGCTCAGAGTGCCAAGCTATCTCCCCAGCCCCAGGTTCTTTTCTTGAAATTTTAAAAAATTGGCACATTTCCAGTATATAATAGCCATCTTTGTTTGGGGGAAATGGCACAGAGGCCTGTGCATGCTGGGGACCTGTCCCCAGGGTGTCCACACTGACCTACATCTGCAGCACATTTTGTCCTTTCAAGACTAAATCTCTAAGCTACCCGGCGTGGGCTGGAACTTGTTATCCTTCTGCCTCAGACCTCAGAGTAGGGGCTATGCCATCGCACCCAGGGGTGTCCTGCCCATTTTCAACCCCCAGCCTGTCTACTCACCTCCTCCCCCTCCAGACTTCCCTGATTTGCTGTGTTCCAGCTCAGCCCTTGGATTTGGGGGCTGGCGATGGTGAGAGCATGGGAAAAATAAAGATAAGAGACAAGAGCTGAGGTCAGGGGGCGCCCTCTCTCTTCTGATGGGAGGAAAGGAAAGGAACTGCTCAACCACCCTCTGCATTTGACCAAGTTAGGGTCACGTGACACCATCTTGCCTAGTGACAGCTGTGGCTTGCCTCAGGACCCCTCTGTTCTGGGTGGTCTGGTCGTGCCTCTGCTGTGGCCAATTTCCAGCTTTATCTGCTCCTTACACTGATTCCCTTCTCTCAAAATATTGCCTTGTTTTCTACCATCTTTTCTTTATTTCTAAAGATTTTATTTTTTGTTTTGCTTTTTTGAGACAGGGTTTCCCTTTACAGTGCAGGCTGACCTTGAATTCACTATGTAGCCCAGACTGGCCTTGAACTCAGTGATCCTCCTGTGTGTCAGAGATTCTTAAATCTTTTGTTAAGGTGTTATTTACCATTTTCTCTGGCTCTAGAGTGGCTCACCAGGGGAACAGCTCCAGGTTCTGAGGTGCTTGCCTCTCCTCTGGAGTTAGAGTCCAGACTCGTCTCCCCTTGAACCAAACCAGCAGAGAGCAGTGGTGAAGTTTACTGAAGAGAGCAAAGTGAAGAGTGGGGGTGGGTGGCGAGGAGAGGGACCGGCTCTGCACAGTGAGCTCGGGCCCAGCAAGGGGAACAAGAGGGAGACAGCAAAGATGAAACACACACTAGCTGGGAAACACAGCATGGGCTGTTGTGGAAGGTGACAGTGGCTCCGTGCCTCACGGCACCTTTGTGGCATCCAAATCTCAAGAAAACTGGGAGAACTTCACCATGTGGGTCTTGAGAAAAGGTGCTAGGGTTCCAGGCCCTTGTCTGACCCAGGCCGTCCTGTTGAAAACCTGCTTGAGTGGGTTCTGCACATGTGTCCAGCAGCTTGTAGTTAGCAGGCCACCCCCGCTGCCACCAGCCGTGCCTCCCCCAACCTCTTATCTCAAGAGGACGCCATCAACCTACTGAAAAGTGAAGCTGGTAGATGAGAGAACTATTTTCAAATCGTATTATAATCAAGAATATATTTAATCTGTGACATATTAGCTGTTCAGGGGGTGTCACCTAATTCCCATGTGTTTGTGGAGTTGTCACAGTCTCCTTTGTCAATAATCTCCAGTTTTCCTGCACTATGGTCTGATCGATCACATGCATGGATCACTTAAGTTCTTCTACGCTTTCTTAGGTGCATTCTGTGGGCCAGGATGTGGTCTGCGTAATC
>PVKN010037764.1:0-11186 GCA_004027915.1 Capromys pilorides
GGAGGCAGGTGTAGGAATAGACATTTCACTAGTACTGAGCTGTGTTCAGAGAAAAATGAAGGTTATTAACCGTAGGTTAGAGGCCACCCAATAATTTTTCTAACCACTCTTACTAATGAAGTCAAATTCAGAGGAATTTAGGAGTAGATGAGGCATTAATGTATCTTCTGGATTCCAAGGCAGAATGCATCATTAGGTGTGTGACCATCCATATTAATTCATTTCTTGCATTAAATGAAATCACTTGAACATAAGGGAAGAAAACCTGAATTTAGCATTTCTAAATTGCTGACAATCTGTCACATACTTCCAACTAGAATACAAATGTGGCTTGCTGGAAGCCAGTGAAGTACAAACCAGAATGCCTAGGAAGATAGTCACTTGAGAAATTCTGAGAGGTGTCTTTTCCTAACATTTAAGCATCTATTCAAAACTTACTTTATACAACTTAACAGATAAAAAGTTGAGATTAATCACAGTGCCTGCTTGGCAAACACAAGGTCTTGAGTTACTGGTGCTAAAAGATAAATAAAATAAAATAGATTAAGAAAAAGAAAAAAGGTGACATGTATCACATATACTACTTGTCTGTCCAATGGTGAAAACGCTGGTCCCAAGCACACATCTCTGGTGGCTCTGGTGGGACCTCTGTCCCTGTGACAAAGGCCAACTGCTCCATCCTTCCAGCTCTGCTAACATACATGGAGCCAGCTGTCTTATTTTTAGCATTTCACAATGGTATTCCAGCCACTCCGTGTCGTAAGACAGCATATCTCTTCTCCTGAAGTCCAAGAATGTTGAGTGCACATCAGGACACAAATGCTTCACATTTCCCATTCCTTGCTACTACTGGGTCAATCCCTTGGTTCATTTGTCTAAGTCCTTTCATCTCAAGCAGTGCAGAATGGCTCTGGTGAGAATTTCTGGAGCATAGCACAGATTGTGCCTTGGAGAACTAACTTGAAAATATATGTTCTCTGAAAGTTATCATGTATGTCTCTGAAATAAAGCAAAGCTGAAACAAAGCACAGCTGTCATTTTCTGGGACTATCCAAATTCTTTGGATTTTAATGTTGCATTAAGTGTCTAATATTAGAGATTTGGTTAACTAAATTGTAATATATTATACAACTAGCTAATGCTAGAGATTTGGTTAACTGAACTGTAACATATTACATCACTGGCAACTATGCAGCCACTTAAAAGATGTGGACAAATATGTAATGAAAAATGTCTATAATGTGTGGCTAGAAAACCGGATATAAAATACTATTACAAATAATCCTGATTTTCTAAGAGTACAAAAGAGTGACACAACCAAACAGAAGCTCCTCACAAGCTATTGGACTGAGAACTTCAGTTCCTCATGGGCTGGTGATGAGAGATAGTTCTCAGTTCCTGAGCCACTGTACCTCTTTACATGACAGCTGACTTCACCAAAGCTTGTGAGTTAAGAAGTCAATAGAAAGAATCTTCCAGCAAGATAGAAATCAGAAAGCCTAATCACAAAAAGAATAGCCAGTTACCTCTGTCATATTCTATTGGCTAAAACCAAGTCCTCAAGCCAGCTAACACCCAGGAAGAAGTCACACAAGGGTGTGAGTGACAGAAGACCACCTTTAAAGTCTGCACATCATGTATTTCTTTCCAATAACCTTCTAACTATCTCCAACCCACCCTAGAATCAGGTCTCCTCTTTTAACATCTCTCAATATCCCTTTCACCATTGTACATAAATTTATAAAAATGAATATAACAAATAACAACCTTTCTGTTTTATATTTTATATTTTAGGAGAAAGTATAAAAATCATCATTTTAATGAAAAATTATGTGTGTGTGTGTGTGTTTACAGAGCTTTCTATTCCTTTAATGTAAAAAAAGATCCTTCACTGGGTAACTTACAATATCAACAAGCCATTTTTAAAATCTTTTTCCACTGCATATGAGTTATGATATAGTCATAAGATTAAACAATATTCAATGATCAAAATCATGTTCTTAGGAGTGAGAAGATAGCTCAGCTGCCTGTGCCTGCCTAACAAGTGCAAGGTCACAGGATTTTTTTTTTTTTTTTTGAGGGGAGAGAGTTTACAAGGTGTTCAAGGCCTCACTACTAGATCAGACTCATGGTGATTCTCCTGTTTCAGTCTCCCAAGAGGTGGGATTACAGGCATGCACTATCACACCCAGTCTCAATTGCCTTTCTCAGCATGCCCGCACCTGCTTGCAGGTGGTTTAATCCACTGAGCTATTTGGTCAGCCCTAAGGTCCCAAGTTTGATCCCCAGTACCACAAAAAAAAATCATGGTGTAAAAGAATATTAATAACTTCAGAGATGCCTTCTATATTGTTAAATGACATACTCCATATGGTGTTTAAAACACTATGTGGAGGGTGGCAGAGAGTTCAGCAATCTAAGTGCCTGCCTGGAAAGCGCAAAGACCCAAATTTGATCCCGCATACTGATACCACATGCTGTGCTGGCCATGCCCACAGGCATGCCAAGCAGGCTACCAAGACCCCATAATCCCAGTTTTGGGGAGGCTAAAATACAGGAGGATCACTACAAGTCTCAGCTGCATACCAAGACGCTATGCCAAATACATTTTTTAAAAAACTATGTGTAGTATGATCAGATCTTGTTAAATATATAGTAGACAGGAAGGCAATTGGAAGTGGCTGTTTTATCTCTAGTGAGTTTCTTTCTCTTTACAATATCTTTAGAATTTGAAAAAGTTAATGTAGTCTTTCCTCTCAACAAAGCAAAATCTAAAATCTGTATATATGTATTACTATTATTAATATATGTGACCAATATGGCCCATAAATCCCTAAAAGAATTTTGAGCGTTCCTTATAGCACTGAAGGATTTTGGAGTTCAAGTAACACAAATGGACTTTAGAAGAAGTAGAATACTGGAGAATGTTACAAAGACATCATACAGTAAGAGAATGGTCCTTCCTAATGAAATCTATTTGGAGTGGAGTGCAAATAAATAAAATTTTAAAACCAACTTTCTGGGGCTGGAGAGATAGCTCAGTAGAATAAGTGCTTGCCGGTCAAGTGCAAGGTCCTGAGTTCAATCCACAATCCCATCAAAAAAATAAAAAAAAAAACCCAAGTTTCTGTTTTTCATGCCCTATTTGAGTGTCTATTGCACATAGAGAGATTCTTCTACAGATCTAGATCCAACTTATTAGCTTGGAAAATTTCCAAGTTAGCATAAGCAATCTTCCCATTTGCTGTATTATATTAGTTTTAACTATCCCGCAGATTTTTCTATGTATTGAATTTATGCTTTAAAACATTAAATGTTTTTTATTATGGCCAGCTCAGCTGCCCTAGGGGTTGAGGCTGGCACAGCATGTGGTGCCGGGGATCGAACTGCAGTCCCTGCAGCTGCCTAAGCTTGCCTAAGCAGGTGCTTTATACCACTGAACCATCTCTCCAACCCTTTTTTTTACATTAAACTTTTGATACAAGTAAAATTACTTACTATTGAATTCTCAGTAAGCTAACTTTTCATGCTATTGCAATGTAGAAAATTAAAAAAAACTAAAGAAGAAAGCCGATCAACACTAAAATATCTCCTAAGAATGATGTTGTATTCACAATTAGGTTACATTCACATCTTCCAAATTTTGGCTTACAAAAAGTTTAATTGTAAAGAGCTAAGTAGAAAGCGAAGAATAGATTTAAGATTTTGGTGAACTTGAGGCAGCCAGCAGGACTCTGGTAAGCTCTGATCTTAGCCACTGGTGTGCAGGCATGGAGCATGTGCTAATGCCTATCCAACATTTGAAGAATTTAGATGGACTCTGAGTGGACTGTGAGACTCAGGAGAGCTGTGATCTGTGGGCCCAATGAAAATAGTCATTGATGGGGGCTGGGGAGATAGCTCTGTGACACAAGCTCTGTGGCAAATGCAAGGTAGTGAGTTCGAACCCCAGTCCCACAACAAAAAAAGAAAGAAAGAAAGAAAACAAAAAAGAAAGAAAAAGAAATGGGAAATAGACATTGAGCTTTCCTGGCACCACTTAAGAACTTCGTCAGACTCTGAGCAGCCAGTGAGACTCTGGTAAGCTCTAACCTTAGCGCCTAGTGCACAAGCATGGAGATTGGATTGGTACTCATCCAAACTTTTAAGAAGTTAGGAGGACCCTGAGCAGCTTTCATGACTCTGGAGAGCTGCCATCTGTGGGCCCAACATGCACAGGCATAGAGCTTTCCAGGAGTCTATCCCATCCATTTAAGAACTTGGGAGGACTCTGGGCAGCCTGCAAGACTCTGGTAAGTTTTGACACTTAACCCCCAGTGTACAAGAATGGAGCATGTGCTGGTGCCAGTCTAATCTTTTAAAAACTTAGGAGTAATCTGGGTGGCTCATGGGATCCTTTACCTATGCTGAAGCTTTGTTGAGTGTTGGCCAGTCACCCCTACTAGTAGTGAGAGCCTTTGTAAGTCCTACCCTGATCCCCACAGTAGCTGAAATCTTACTAACACATGTCTCATGACTCTCCCACCACTGCCAAATCTAAGTGACTATTGGGAGCTTCAAAATGCCAAAACATATAAGTAAAAGGCAATCTCAATCCTCTATCCTACACAGAACAAATCCACAAGACAAAGACATACAAGAACTTGGAAATCACACACCTGAAATTTCTGAAATGATAACAACTGAAGTAAAGAAATAAGTCCATGAGACTAAAGAAGAAATAAGATCAGAAATAATCTCTCAAGTGCAAAAAGAAATAACAACAATTGTGAAAGAATTTCTCAGCACAGCTAAAGAAAACATAGATTTTAAAAAATAGAGGAAAATAGAAAAATGATGGAAACACTGGATGAACAATACAGGAAAGAATTAGAATGCATGAAACAAATTCAAACAGAGAACCAGGAAATTAAGAACTCCACTGAAAGCTGGTAAAACCACTTGAATGTAACTGTAGATAGACTTTCAGACCTCAAAGACAGTGGTGCAGCTCTAATGCATGTGAAACAAAAGATCTCTTAAAACCAATAAGGGGCTAGGAAATAACAATTCAGCAGCTACAAGATGATACAAAGAAAAATAATATAAGAATAATAGGTGTCAATGAAGCAGTGGGAGACAGCACAAACGACACAAAAAGACGATTTGCAGAAATACTAGCAAAAAAATCCAAACATGAGAAGAAAAAAAATCTGACATGCAGAGAAGCAGGGCATATAGAACTCCAAACAGCCATAATCACAATAAATCTACACCTAGACACATAACAATCAAGATCTCAGAAATTCAGAAAAGAATAGAATATTAAAAGCTGCTAGAAAAAAGAAACAGATCACCTACAATGAAAAGTCCACCATGCTTTCACAGAGAACAAACTGGTCAAGCAATGGCCATGACTCATCCAGAGAGCTGATACTCACAAAGTGAGTGCTTCTACAAAGCACTTCACATGGTTTCAATGTAAATCCTGAGGGGATTTGACTGACCTTAGGAGATAAAAAAGTTACATGCTTTGTTATACAGGTCTTGTTTTAACTTGCCCTTAACCGCCCAGCAGAAAAGTTTAACCACAAGTCATAAAACGTAAAGCTAGATTAGTATGCTGAGCCATAAAAGGCTTAAATCAACAGCTTCTGACATTGCCAGTTCTGCCAATAATCCATTGCAATTATGGGATACTGGACTATGTATACAACTACTTTCTCTTAGTTCAATGAGAAGAAATTTTTTGTATCAACAATGATTAGAAAAATTAATATATCTACATTCAGTGCTCTGTATAACTACTACAAGGATAACAATATCCACTGTATCAATTACTGGGAATGTACTATTAATGTGTTTTGAAAATGTCACATTGTTATTTCTTATTAAAAGAAAAAAATTTTAAAAAATTTAAAAAAAAAAGAAAGCCCATCAGAATCATGGCAGACTTTTCAGCACAAACCACCAAATGAAGAAGAGCTTGAGTGAAGTACTTCATGTCCTAAAAGAAAATAACTTCCAACCCAGATTGATGTACCCTGCAAAACTATCGAATTCGATGGTGAAATAAGATCCTTCCATAATGAAGAATAACTGAAGAAATTCAGTTATTCTAACCAGCCCTATAAAGAATACTGATAGTGGGCTAGCAAAATAGCTCAGTGGACTAAAATGACTGCTTAAGAAAGCTTAGGCAAGCACAGGGACCACAGTTCAATCCTTGCAACAAATGCCACACCAGCCATGCCCCGAAGGGCAAGCTGAGCAGCCCAGAATCTGGCATAGTGACACACACCTCTAATCCCAGCACAGGGGAGCCTGAAAGCAAGAGTATCACCATGAGTCAAAGATGCATAGTGAGACTCTGCAACAACCAAATACATTTTTAAAAACAGTACTGACAGAATTCGAGAAAGAGACAGAAGTGATCACAACTTCAATAACAACAGAAAGGAAAGGGCTGGCCAGATAGCTCAGTGGACTAAAGTACCTGCTCAGGCAGAGCTCAGCGGCCAGGAATCAACACCCAGCCTGCAGTGTCAGCCCTGCCCTGGGTACATTGAAACAGCAATTGAGACTGGGTGTGGTGATGCATGCCTGTAACCCCAGCACTCAGGAGGCTGAAAACAGGAGAATCACTGAGGCCAATCTACATAGTGAGACCCTGAACCAAGTACAGTTTTTAAAAATTGCTTTAATAACAACAGAAAAGAATCATCAGAGCAAGTAACTAAAAAAAGGGGGAAAGTATGGAACCTATAGCAGGAAAGTAGCATAACAAAGATAAGCCAATACGTATCAGTTATAATGGTCAATGTAAATGGCCTCAATTCACCAATCAAAAGAAACAGACTAGCAGAGTGGATTAAGAAACAAAATCCAACAATATTCTGCATACAAGAAACACATTAAACTCAAAAGGAAATTCACAGACTTAAAGTCAAAGGATAGAAAACAATTCACCATGCCACAGGAAATCACAAAAAAGCAGGGGTAGCTATCCTCATTGCTGACAATGTCAACTTCAAACCAAAAATTATTCAAATAAAGAAGGTCACTAGATACTTGTTAAGGGAAAAAAATACAAGAGGAGGAGATATCATTTCTAAATATATATGTACCCAAGGTAGGAGCACCCACCTACATAAGAAAAATTTTAATAGATATGAAAAATCAAATGAGCAATAATACAATTGTAATGGGGGACTTTAACACACCACTGTCACAAAGAGATAGATCAACAGGCAAAAAATCAGCCAAGAAATAACAGAACTAAAGCAAACTTGGGAAGAACTCAATTTGGTAGACCTTACAAAGTGTTTCACCCAGCAACATCAGAATACACATTCTTCTCAGCTGCACACAGTACATTCTCCAAAATATACCATAGATTACCACACAGAACATTCTCAAGTAAATGCCAAGGAATTGAAATTATTCCATGCATAATATCCGACCACACTGCACTAAAACTGGAAATTGTTGACAAAAGAAAGTATGAAAAAAACCATAAATACGTGGAAATTAAATAACCTTCTAAACAACTAGTGGGTCAGATTAAATTAAAAAAAGAAATTTTAAAATAGTTACAATCAAATAAAAACACAGATACAACTTAACAAAACCTGTGGGATGCGATGAAAGTTGTCTTAAGAGGAAAATTTATAGTAGTAAATTTTGATCTTATGTTTCACCACAAGCTCCCAGAAAAGGAAGAGCAAGTCAGGCTCTAAGCCCAATGCCCAAAGAAGGCAGGAAATTATAAAGAATAGAGCAGAAATTAATACAGTGGAGACAAAGAAAACAATGCAAAGAATAAATGAATAAAAGAATTGATTCTTTGAAAGAACAAATAAAATTGATAAAACCCTAGCCAACCTAATCAAAAAAGGAAAGAAAAAAGGTTTCATGTAATGAAGAATGAAAAGTTTGATCCCTGGCATGCCATGCTGGCCCCACCCCTGGAGCAAGTTGAAATGGTGACTGAGACTGGGTGTGATGGTGTGTACCTGTAATTCCAGTGCTTGGGAGGCTGAAAATAAGAGGATCACTACAAGTCCGATCTGTGTAGTGAGATCCTGTAGACCTTGCACTAAATACATTTTTTAAAAGAATGAAAAGGACAAAATCACTACATACCCTAAAGAAATTTAGAAGATCATCTATAACTTTCAAAATCTTTACTTTCATACCATGGAAAACACAGAGGAAATGGAAAGATTCCTAAATACATATGACATGCCAAAGCTGAGTCAAGGAGCTATACAAACTCTGAAAAACACAATAACAAGAAACAAAATTAAAAATGTAATTTAAAAAAATCCTTCCAACAAAGAAAAGCCCACATCCCAAAGAACTCACAGCAAAATTCCTCAAGAAATTTAGACAAGATTTAATGCCAACTTTTCTTAAACTCTTCAATGAAATTGAAAGGGAAGCAATTCTCCCAAACTCATTCAGGGAGGTAAGTATTACTCTGATTCCAAAACCAGAGAAAGATCCAACTAAGAAAGAGAACTACAGGCCAATCTCTCTGATGAATATAGATGCAAAAATCCTCAATAAAATGCTAACAAGCAGAATGCAGCAAATCATCAAGAAGATCATACAACATGAACAAGTGAGATTCATCCCCAGAATGCAGGGATGGTTTAACACATGCAAATCCAGAAACATAATACACGACATCAATAGAACAAAGAACAAAAAACACACGACCATCTCAATAGATACAACAAAAAGCTTTTGAAAGAGTCCAACATTCATTCATGACAAAAACCTTACAGAGAATTGGGATAGATGGTCTATAGCTCAACCTGATAAAAAGCCATCTATGTGAAACCAACAGCCAATGTCATGTTAAATGAGTAAAAACTGAATGCCTTCACTTGAAAATTAGGAACAAGACAAGGATGCTTACTGTCTCAACTCCTATTCAATGTAGTACTGGTAGGATTAGCCAGAGCAATCATACAAAAGAAAGAAATAAAAAGAACAAAGATTAGAAAATAAGTGATATTATTATTTGCAGATAGCATGATGTCTACATAGAGGACCCCAAAAATCCACCAAGAGTCTTGCAGATTTTATCACCAAATTCAGTAACATAAGAGGGTAGAAAGTCAACATTCAAAAATCCATAGCATTTCTGTACACAAACAATGAGCACACTGAGAGAGAGATTAGGGAAACCATGCCTTTCACAATAGCATCCAAAAACAATGAAATACTTAAGAATTATCTCACAAAGGAAATAAAACATTTATGCAGTGAAAATTATGATATTCAGAGAAAGGAGATTGAAGAGGATTTAAGAAAATGGAAAAATAATCCATGCTCCTGGATAGGAAGAGCCAACATTGTGAAAACGGCCATACTCCCAAAATTGTTATAAAGATTCAATGCAATCCCTGATATACCTCACAGAGCTAAAGAAAACTTTCATCAAGTTCATCTGTAACCAGAAGAGACTCAGAATACTTAAAGCAACCCTAGGAAACAAAGAAAAGGCAAGAGGCATCACAATCTCTGACCTAAAATTATACAATAAAGCTATTGTGAGAAAATCAGCATGGTACTGGCATAGACAGAACTGAGGGTCAATGGAACAGATTAGAAGATGCAGACTCAACTGTAAATACACTCAGCCACCTTATCTTTGATAAAGGGGCCAACATGCTTACTGGAAGTTAGATAGCCTCTTTAATAAGTGGTACTGGAAAAACTGACTTTCCACGTGTTGAAGGCTAAAGCTCAACCCATGCTTACACAAAACTACAGTTAAAATGGATCAAAGATTTAAATATTAAAACAGAAATGCTAAACCTTCTGGAGGAAAATGTTAGCAGAAATCTTAAAGATACAGGAGTAAATAGAGAGTTCATGAACAAAAGCCAAATTGCATGGGAAATACTTCAAAGAATCAACAACTGGGATCTCATCTTTCTGAAAAGTTTCTGCACTTCAAAGCAAATCTCCAACAGAAGAAAAAGAAAACCAACAAAGTTGAAAAAAATTAAACCAACTGTCCCTCAGACAAAGGCCTTCTATCTAGAACATACAAAGAATTAAAACATCAAGCCCCTTAAATTCAAAGACCCAATCCACAAATGGGCATCTGAGATGAATATACACTTCTCAGAGGAAGAAATACAAATGACAAGTAAATATATGAAAAAATGTTCAACATAATTGGTCACTGAAGAATTATAAATTAAATGGGCTGACAAGATGGCTCAGTGGTCTAAAGCACCTACTTAGGAAAGCTTAGGCAACTGCAGGGACCATGCTTCAATCCCCGGCATGATATGCTGAGCCAGCTCCACCCCCAGGGCAGGCTGAGCTGGCCATAATTTAAAAAAAAAAAAAAAAACTGGAAATTAAAGCCAGGTGTGGTGGCACATGCCTGTAATCCCAGCACTTGGGAGACTGAGGCAGGAGGATCAATGTGAGTTCAAGACCAGCCTGGGCTATAAAAATGAGCTTAAGGCCAGCCTGAACTGCATAGTGAGACCCTGTCCCAAAAACACCAAAAAAAAAAAAAAGTTAAAATGACACTGAGATTTCATCTCACCCCTGAAAGGATGTCAAACATCAAGAACTCAGCCAATAACAAATGCTGGAGAGGCTGTTGGTGGTAGTGCAGACTGGTACAACCATGATGGAAATAAGTGTGGAGATTCTTTTAAAAGCTAGGTTGGAGATCCCATTCAAGCCAGCTATTCCTCTCCTGGATATATTTCCAGAAGAACTGAAAACATCATCATCCATGTCCATAGCAGTGCTATTTGTCATAGCTAAATGCTGAAAACAACCCAGATGTCCATCAACTATAGAATGGATAATGAAGATGTTATATTATTACACATATAGCAGTCAGTAAGTGGATGCAACTAAAGAACATAATTTTAAGTGAAACAAATCAGACTCACATATGCAAACATTGTATTGTCTCCTTAGTGTGAGAACCTGAATGAGAAAACAGAATCTAAAGAATAAAATAGATATTGAGAATAGAGAATGAATTTATTCAAAAGGAAAAGAGTTACTGTGTTGAGGAGGACAGGAGAGTGAGTGGGGGAAAGAGAAGATATAACTATTTATGTAAGCAGGATGGTTTGGACAACTGTATGGTGCATTTCTGCTGGTCTATAGAAAGGAGCAGATGATGCTTAATTCATTTTGTCTCCTTTTCTCAACTG
>PVKN010037765.1:0-11186 GCA_004027915.1 Capromys pilorides
AAAGATAATTTTGAAGGATATTTCAATCTTTTATGGAAGTTGTTTTCTTTCAGTTCTTCAAATACTTCACCCCAAGCACTTATTGATTTAAGGGGTTTTGTTGAGAAGTCTGCTGTGACTCTTAATGTCTTCCTTTATAGATGATTTTGCTTTATTTACTGTAACAGCTTTTAATGTTCTGTTCTTGTGTTGAATTTTTAGAATCTTGATTCTTATATGCCTTGGCATAGAGTTGCTTTGCTCATGAATAATTGGAGTTCTGTTTGCCCCACTTATTCTTTGTCTGTCCTGAGAATGCTTCCTGCTTCTACTTCTCAGAGCAGGTTTTTTCAAATGACATTTATTCAGATTCCTTGTTTTTTAATGGATTCCAATTAGTCTTATGATGTTCCTCTTGACATCACCTTCCAGGTTTTGGAATGAGTTTCCACGGCCATCTAGCAACAATGTTGAGCCTGGTGAGTGGTATACACATCAATTTTTGCCCTTGGATGTACTCCATGACCCTTCAGGATAGATGGAACCCAGCATGAGTCCACCCTGCTCCTCAAAAACTTCTGGTCACCAGCTTAACAGCTCAAAGTAATACAAAAAAATACAAGATGTCTCCCTTCCACAAACCAAATCTTGTGCCTAGAAACAGGGATTTGGAGAGTGATGTCTCCCCTTCCCAAAGGAAATCATCTTCCTATGTAAAGAGATTGTCTTTTCAAGCAATGGCTGACTTCTTTGGCGTCTCCTTTGAATTACAAGAATTATGGCCTTCTTAGATTCAAGTTCCTTCATCTCTACCATCAGAAAACACACCTATCTTTTCTTTTCCATCTTCTCTTCTAATAATACATTTTCTTCTGTTTCAGTGTCCTTCTCATTCTTCAGTGCTTCTGCATCGATCTAGTTTGTCTCATATGTCACCTTGACAGACACATTCTAGTGTAGTATCTACAATCTTACTATCACAGACTTCTCTTGATTCTCACAATACATTCTTATTGCTATTCTATTTTCCTGTGCCAATCATAGCTGAATTTTATCCAGATTTCAGGAGAGAGTTTGATACCCAACTTATGTTCACATGCTATTAGTATTTACATCGGAGCAATCTGACTTATAGACTGCTCTCCACTCCCCCTTGAGCTCTACTTCCTACAGGTAGGTTCAAAGACCAAACCTAAAGAATACTTCTCTGATCGCATGCCTCTTGTCTCTTTATTTACGCTAAATATGATTAATGAGTTCCCTTTTTTAACACTCTCCATCTTATTCTGGTGTGTTTCTCTAGCTCCACTTCTGTGTTTACTTTCATGAGATATTTTCTCAAAATATTGATTAGTAAGTACTTTTACAACTATAACTCATTAGTAACAGTTTAGACACATGAATACAGTAAGCTGTACAGCTAGGAGTGTATTTTATTTTTGCAAAGTATTGTGCCATGGTGAGGTCCGAGGTCCTGATATTAAGGAAAGAAAAAGAAATGGATTGAAAAAAGTAACGAGTATCTCAGCCATGTGCTTACTGGAAAAAATCTGTGGGTGATGTCCTGGATGTTCAATATCTTTTGGTTTGGAAGTGTCAGTGAGTATGCATTCAGAGTACTGACTTCCTTCTGGTTGGATCCTTACATCTTCATCATCCTTGTATTTCTAGTCACTCAAATAATAGCAGGTGGAGACAAGGTAGAGACAATAGGATGAAGAGAAAGGGAATCTGGTTTACCTGGGAATCAAGAACAAAAATCTTAGTTTGTTCTGCACAGAAACTGAAGGCAAGCCTACTTTGCAGCTGAAGGTGAGTTGATGTGTGGGTACTGCGAGTCATACAAGTCAACTTTTAATGGCACTGCATGTGGTACTGAACCAAAGTGATAGTTCTACAATCTTGAGTTATAACTACAAGGACAAAAGCATGGAATTTCTAGTTCTGAAGTTAGTAAGTGGTGCTATAGGATGGTCATAACACCACCAACAGGTTTCTGAAAAGCTAAGCAATGGTGGCTTCTTGGTCCTAATAAACTTCCCCCTAAAAATCCTGTAAGACATTGGAATGCTCTCATTAGACAAAGGAACTCATATTGGGCAAATGAAGAGAGACTTATCTAGATTTAAAATTTCCATCCATGTGCTCAAAGGAAAATTTATAGTCATAATGATAACACTACATTGTGACTCTGAAGATGAAACTGTGAAAATAAGGATACTTCTAAAATTAACACTAAAACTAATTATGGAAGATGCGATTGATAATCCCATTTGAAGACAAGTAATCCATTGATGATGACCTGAGTGTCAGGAGGGCCTTATGTCATGGACTTGGGGTACAGGCAGGCTGTTAGAAGTAGTAGGTGTCTGTTGAACCGCCCAGTCTCTGCTTCCTCCTCCTCACTAACAAGTCTGTTTTCTTACCACAGGAGGTCACCATCATAGATCTGTACTGGGGACAAACACCATAAAAGCCTTTTCTAGTTTCCACAGTATGGAAGGCTCTGCCTCTGTCTTTCAGTCTTTCTCCTACCCTGGTTGGTTCATAGCCACCCCCTCTGTGCCAGGCCGACCCATCTTCCTCACCCAAGAGAGGGGCTGAACTAACAATACCAACTTCTATTTAAATTCTAAGAATTAAATCCAGTCTGAGCTATCTAATTCCAAGATAGAGGATCAATCTTTTACTTGAAGATAGAGTAACTCATTTTAACAGACCACTGGGCCTTGGGGAGGTCATCAGCATCTCAACCCACCCAAAACCCACCTCATTCTGACTGTCCCAATGCTGTGTCCCCATGAAGATATTCATTTCTAAATCATGTCCCTCAATTGAACGTTATATCAGTGAAAAGCCTAAGAGGCACTCATATTCTTTTCTGAATTTTTATTGCCACAATCTCTTTAGCTACAAAGTCTATTTGAATCAATCTATATGCTTTCTAAATGACTGCTCCCTTCCAATTCTTGTGCCAGACCTTAACCTGAAAGTGGGGATCCCAAATATTCTTGTTCACAGAATTGTATCATTAAACCAAAATTATTCCTTAATTTTATACATGTTTATATTAAATACTGACATGCATATCACAAAAGATAAATCTGAAGAACAAGATGAGTGGAAACCAAAAATTTACTTGCTTTGATAATCGTGGTGCATTTATATCATAAATTAACCATTTGACACAGTGTATTACAGAACACCATAGCAGTGGATTCCAATCTTTGGCCTGGGTTTCAGGAAATAAATGAAAGACAAAACAGAGGGGTGCATAGCAGGCATCTTTTGTTGCCAGAGAGCAACAAAAGGTCAGGAGCCACCCAGAACACTGCTATCTAGTTACTTGGAAAAATGGTGAGGGGACAGAAAATGAGTGTTCCAGGTGAGTGGCAATGCTGGCAAGATTTGTAACAGAGGGAGAAAAGCATTCTTGCTGTCAAGGGGACAGGAACAGGCTGATTAGGCTTAAATTCAAACCTTCTTGGTAGCCAACTCTGGGAAGAAACTTCACTCTGGAGTCATGCAGGCCTCAGCAGAGATGCTATCCCATCTTAGCCCTATGGCATCACAGCTTATCTACCATGGCCACTGATAATAAGCTCTATATTAGTCCATTATCACCCACCTGCTTCCATGGATCTATATATCCTGCTTCATTCAAACTAAGTTGTTAAACTGAAAACACATAGAGGGACACCACCTCTATGTGCCCTACACGAATCATAAGAAAACATAGCCACACTTGAGTATGGCTAAGGGTGATGTTGTGGTGCTCCACACAGTATATCATTTAGGAATAAATTAGCATTAAAATTGGTGATTGTAAATCAATTCATATTCAAAAGAATCATTGATTGTATGTGTTAAGCACATGAAGGACTTCATCAAGAGTTGAGCAAAAGCTGGAGAGGGGTGCGGGGTGGATGGAGAGGGTGAGCAGACTCCAGAATGGGTGGTCTGACCTTACTCCCTGAAGCCATTTCACACAGAAATGGAATTAAATTGCCTTAAAGAGAAAACAGGTGAAATACGGAGATGCTCTGAGGAATTAAATTTAAAAGGGAAAGTCTGGGCATTCAAATATTTGACTTGCTAAATGATAACCATTTTCAGGCCCATTTGACATCCTATTCTCAAATTCTGAAAAATGTTAGTGCTTATCACTGAAATACAGTCAACTTCCCCAACGATTCACCTAACGCACACACACACACAGAGCTATTGATCTGAGCACGAATGCAATCACACATCTTCCACAACTAGTTATACTGTCTTTATTTTACTTGTTAAAGGGATTGCAAGTAGAAGCAGCACCTTACTATTATGCCAGTTTCTGGAATTTCAGTAGTTTATGTGGCCTATAACTTATTTGTGGGGAAAGTGTTAAATCTTCTGTTCATTTTGTGAGTACTCAATTAGGAAAAGTCTGTAATATATCCTACATGCACTATCCAAGCAAAGTAGTCTGTAATCACTACAAAAGCCTGAATATGAAAGTGCAAATGATCAACATGCTTCACTCAGAGTCCAGGCTCTCCCGAACATGACAAGCAGAAGGATCAGGTCATGCAATTCATGACAGTTTCTGAGGTCAAGTTTCCCAGGCAGAAAAAGTATATTTCAAACATGGCCTGCCTGAGTGAAGTCAGGTTGCTTCACTGCCTAGGATTCTGATGGGAACACCCCTGGAATCCACTCCTACCACTTCTGCGCTCTGGTTAGCCTGTCTTTCATGCTGCCATTTCTGTGCAAGAAGGCTTGAGAAGATGTCATCTGACAGCCTGTCATCTCAGCTGCATGGAACACCAATGCTCACCTCAGGGAACCTAGCATGCCTGTGGAAAGATGCATACACAAAGGTGCTTGAACAATGCACAGGACTAGAAGGAGCAAGAATGGGTCCACTGGGAAACATTGACAAAGCTCTGTGGGAATGGATGTCTATCCCTGACTTTGATAATTCTGAGTTGCTTTGTACATTGTTCTCCCTAAATGTCCCAGTGGCAACAAAGAAGAAAATGAGAAAGTCGAATCTTCCAGAGATATAAGAGGTATCTTAAGATATATTCTTTGTTTCTGTGATTTGAGGAACATGATGGCTTTTGCTTGGATCTACACTAGCAACTAGAGGAGGAGGCATAAGGAGAGGCAGCCTTCAGTTGCATGGCAGGGCTGAGCTCAGGAGCGCCCTCTGTTGGCTTCCCACTCTCCCTGTTTTAAGCCCCAGCACCCTCTCCTGTTTCCTGGCGTCACTTTTCATCAACCTGTGTGCAAACCCTTGTCTCAGACTCTTCTTTCTGGGAAGATAGAGTCTATCTAAAAAAACTTCTTTATGACCAATGTTGGACTTATTTCCTCTGTGGCTCTGCTCTATTTTGCCAAATATCAGCAGCACTTCCATAATTACATCTTCCCCACCTATGTCTTCCTAGTAACCTAAATACCTTTCGAGTGTTCAGAGGCATCGTCTCACTTTATGAACAAATGGCAACAGCTTCTCCTTGAAATTATGCCATTTGATCCTTGTCTTAAGACACTTACTTTATCAGTCTATGTGTTATTCTCATGTCCTGTATATCAGTTTCCCAAAAACTTCTGTGGAATAAATTAATTCTCATTGCACATGTTACCTCTTCCCATTAATACTAAAGGATGTCTGACAGGATATGGTATCACCGTCAGAATGATGAACCTAAACTTGAAGAAATATCAAAGGAACTGTAAAGTTTCTCAAACCCTGGGAATGGGAAAACAGAGAAGGGTTTTCAGGAATTTTCCCATTGCAATTCACCCCCCCCCCCACATCAGTGTGATTCCACAGTCTGTCAGGATCTTATGGTGTGCAACAAGGAGTGGTGGCTGCAGAAACAGTCCATAGCCCAGATGACACCCTAAGGTACCAGCCGTTGTCTGCTGCCTGCCTCTCAGTGGTCAGTGGTTAGAGCACAGGAGTTTGCACTTTGTCCAAGCCCCTCCACTCATATTAGCTGTTACACATGGGTAAATCTGTGTATGAATGCAGGAGGGACAGCCCAGGGTATTCACTATTACAGTTCTTTTCTCTGTCAAAAGTCAGGAATCATCACTTCAAGATGGTGGCAAGGATGACCATGCATTACTTGTAATCACATTGCATGGGGCACATAGCAGGCAGGGCTTTGATGAATGTGAGTTCTGTTAATAGTGGAGGGAAAGAGCAAATGGTAAGTGCTGTTCAAAAAAATTCTTCAAGATCCCTGCACTGGGTTTCAATCTCCTACCAGGTGATAAAGTACATGGCAGGAAAAAGGAGCAAGGGACAAAAGAACAGAGCAGGAATCTGGGGAAGAAAAGTCCACAAGGCAACCAGAAGCTCAGTATTTATTAATAAAAGGTGAAAGATTTATATAATCTGAAGAGAAACCAGAGTATTGCTCAGCATTTATTGATGGAGGAAAATGGTGAGGAGATTATTGGATGACGCAGAGAACAGTGGAGATTCTATCTTGCCTTGGTGCAACTTTAGTGTTAGTAGTCTCATTTTGGTGTGAGCCTTAGCTGTAGCCTTAGTCTTACTTGGTGGAGAACAATGGCTTACCTCTAATGAGATAATGGAAAATCTCTAAATAGTGTCACCCATAATCCCAAGCCTTCATCTATCCCCTAGGGAAGTATGTGAAACTAGCCATTGTAAGTTTGTGGTCCCAAATCTTTTCTTTTTATCATTGCAATAAATGAAACAGTACAGAGGCTATGATGTCCATCATAGCAAGAAAGTTATCAAAGTTTGTCAATTTCTAAGTTTCACTTGCTGTCATTAGTATTGCTAAATGTACTGCTATAGGTAAGATACCATAACTGCCCTAACCATATGTTCTCCCTTGAGTAATAATATCACAAGATGCTTGGGCAATAACCTCCAAAGAGTTATATGCAGAAGGATAGAGGACAGTGCCAAATGGAAACCAATATCCCACTCTCTCATTCAATAGAGAAGGCAAAATCTTGGGACACTTGCAAAACAAGAAGCCCTAAAGAGGGCTACCTAAAGCCACAAGAAAGATACCTAAAGAACAGACCCTTTACAGAGAGGTTCCGATTGCAGTGACACAGCTGTGTACCATCAAACTTTTACAAAAAAGCATCACAGAAATCCAATAAAGATTTCTCTCAGCAACCGAATATTACAACATGCAGGAACAAAATGTAATCTCAGGCTCCAAGCCCACCCAGAACAAATCTAGGAGATATTAGCATAGAAGGAATTGGAAGTCACTCATATAAAATCTCTGAAATAACAGCAACTGAGGTAAAGAAACAATTATAGAAATGTAAAGGAAATCAGATCAGAAATGTAAAAAAGATATAATAATTATAATGAAAGAATTACTATACATTTCTAAAGAAGACATTGATTTGAAAAAAAAAAGAAGAAAATTTAAAAATCAGTATGGTATTAGCAAAACCAGATGTGAGGATCAATGGAACAGATTAGAAGATCCCGATACAAGTACGAACACACTCAGCCACCTGATCTCTGACAAAGGGGCCAAACAGGTTCACTGGAAGAAGGATAGCCTCTTTAACAAATGGTGCTGAAAAAACTAGCTCTGCACATGCTAAAAATTAAAATTAAACCCAGGTCTATCGCTATGCACTAAACTGATGTCAAAATGGATTTTTAAAAAATCAAAATATTAAAACAAAACAATAAATACACTGGGATAGGAAGTTCTTGGAAATCTTGAAAACCCAGGAGTAGGCAGAGAGTTCATGAGGCAAAACCCAAGAGCATGGGAGCAGGGGAGACAGCTGAGCAGCATAAGTGCCTGCCTGGCGTGTGCAAGGTCCTAAATTCAATTCCCTAGTACCGGGGTGGTGGTCGGGGGGAACCTACACAAAGTGCTTGGGAAATACTTTAAAGAATCAACAACTAGGTTCTCATCTTCTGGAGAAGTTTCCACACATTAAAAGAAATCACAAACAAAATGAAAAGATAACCCACAAATGGAAACAATCTTAATCAACAATCACTCATACAAAGGATTTCTAGGATATATAAAGAACTGAAAAATATCAGGCCCCTAAAATCCAAAGACCCAATCCAAAAATTTGCATCTGAGATTAATAAACATGTCTCAGAGGAAGAAATACAAATGGCAAATAAATACATGAAAAAATTGCCCAACAGTACTGGTGATTCAAGAAACGCAAATTGAATTAACTTTGATATACCATCTCACCTGAGAAAGAACGACTGTCATAAAAAAATCAACTAATAACAAATGCTAGAAGGGCCTGCATGATAGCTCAGTGAACTAAGCGTCTGCTCAGGCAAGCACAGGAATCAGGGTTCAGTCCTGGGCACCACATGCCACCCCAGACTCGGCTTCACCCTTGGAACACATAGAGCTAGCAAGGGCGACAAGGTGTGGTGGTGCATGCCTGTAAGCCCAGCACTGGTGAAGCTGAAGACAGGAGGATGCCTATGAGCCTGAGCTGCATAGTGAAACCCTGTACCAAACACATAACAACAACAACAACAACAACAACAATAATAATAATAATAATAATAATAATAATAATAATTCTAGAGGGGCTATGGGGACAAAGAAACCCTTCTCCACTGTTGGTGAGATTGTAGACTGGTACAACTACTATGGAAATCAGTGTGTGCAGACTTCCCAATAAATGAAGATTGGAAGTCCCTTCAATCTACCTGTTCCTCCCTTGGTATTTTTTCAAAAGAATGGAAAACATCACTCCACAGTGATATATGTGCACCCATGTTTATAGCAACACAACTTATCATAACCAAATCTTGGAAACAACCAACATGTCCATCACCTGAGGAATGCATAAAAAAGACATGGTATTTTTATACATGAGAGTGTTACTCAGCTATAAATAAAGACAAACTTGAGGGCTTTAAATGGATGCAACTAGAGGTTATGGTCATAAGTGAAATAAATCAGAGCCACATGTGTAAATATTGAATTGTCTCCCTACTGTAAAGACCTGAAAGAATAAATAACATCTGAAAAGAGTAATAGACATGGTAAAATGGAAAAAAGCTGAACATAAGGAATAAACAATGAAGAACGGGAAAGGAAGAAAGAAAGGAGAAAAGGAAAGGGGAAAAATGCAAGAGCACATACAGGATCGCTGAGATGATTGCAGTGCTGATTTCCATCAATTTTTTGAAAATACAAGTTAATGCTTAAAATTTTCACTTTGGCTAACTCTATATGCTAATATCTATAATCTGAGGATTATAGACAGCAACATGCAATACAAAAACCCACAGTTGAATACCTCTCATCTTGTTCTTCTAAATGTATACAGTTTCTAGTATCTTGTCAATTACTATTATACTCTATTTAAAATAAATTAAAAAGGACAAGAAAAAGTTAAATTTTATTGAAAGTGAGTGATAAGGCTTAATTATTTCACCAGTCTTGCATACCTATATCTGTTAATGTGAGCAACAGATTTGATGATAAAAATGTGTAATACAACAACCACTGTGAATTTTTTATTCTTTCTTGAAAATTCTGTGCCATATGTATTGTGTGTTACTCCACTTTTGTCTTTGTTTTTGGTTTTACTCTTTAAAATAAGAATCATCCTGAGGGTTAAGAACTTATTCAAACAAAGCTCTTAGAACTTTGTCAGAAAAAGTAATAAGCTCTTCAGACTTGTGCAACATGAGCTTAAACACATTGTGCAAACAATATGTAAAATACCTGAGATTAGGGCTGTGATTTGCCTCAGGTAGCTGGGAATGGGGCTAAGTCCTTAAGTCATTCAGTGAGTCAAGTGAGCCACACCTCTGCCTCCAAAACCACTTTAACTCAGCATATGGCCTCATTGTTGTCTCTGGGTGTTTTGTTTGTTTTTGCTTTTCAAGGAGCCCAGACCAACCACACCTTGCTGCTTTCTGCTACCTATTTAGAGCTTTGCAGCACCTCTGGCCAGCCAACCTTTCTTTCCAAAGTGGGCACACCCAGAGCCAGGATACGGAGCTCCTTACTTGCTCATTAAAAACCGAAGAGTAGTGGGTCAGATTCCCACAGCCCTGAGGTGCTTCTGGAGCCAAGTGTCGGAACCCAGGAAATAGAAGACTTCAGGAGACAGGTAACTACTACTGCTCAGAATTCATGTGTGGGGAACTTTGTTTCACTGTATATCTGAGCTTAAAGTAGATCTGAGGTTGGGATTGTAGAGAATTGGAAGAGCTGGAGCTATTCCTTTAGTTTTTTATCTTGTTTTATATCGTGTGATTCATGTAGTCTATAGTTTTCTTGGGTTATAGTTACCATACATATTACATGTTTTTTAAAAACCTTTTTCCCTCCCCACTTTCTCCTCCAGTTCCCCTATCCCAGTTTTCATTCTTGTTGACATTATTTGTCTCAATTCATGTGGCCGATATAGGAAAACTATAACTATCAAACTGCTTGGTAGCAGATGTGCCCAGTTCCTGTCTCCTGAAATTGAAGAATGAATTTCAAAAGACAAAAGAGGTTCGGAGTAAGATAGGTTTGTGGGGAAATAGAACCTGAGAGATACAGGGAAACTGGAAGTGGGTTGCCTCCAAGGCCCTTTGTGAGGGGTAACTTACTCAACAAAGTCATGATGTGGGTACAACATGAATCAAACTATAATCAATCTATTGGCTAATAAGTATAGCCCATTAGTATTAGTCAAATTGGAAAGTGGGTAGAAAAGAATAAAAGCATTTTGGGGAAGAGAAGGTTCAGATGTTCTGCTCACCTGCTTGGGTGACTGATGTAAATCTGGACTTCTTTGACCAGGTGGGGCTAAGTATAGTATAATTGCATGTTTCTACTTATCTCTTAGGGAGCACGTAGAGCTACTCATTGTATCTACCTGGGGGCTTGGTATGCTTCAAATATATCTCTACTCACAATTCTCATGTCTTTATTTCTTTGATGATTTCTTTCAAAGTCCAGTCCCTGTCTAGCTGTCCAGTCCCTAATTTAGCTTACTATAATAATATAACATATAATGTTTACATTAATTTGGTTCCTGTACTTGGAGTATTTATTTTTCTTATTTCTTTTTCCCTTCTCCTCACCCCTTATTCTTGTTCCTTTGGACCACTTTCCTGTTGCAAGGGACCCATGACCTTTTCCCTTTCTATCCATCCTGTATCTTGGTTGTACTTTGCCTCAGTCAAATGAGAGACACTAAGTGAAATT
>PVKN010037766.1:0-11187 GCA_004027915.1 Capromys pilorides
GATAGCTCTGTGGCACAAGTGCCTGCCTGGCAAGTGCAAGGTTGTGAGTTTGAACCCCAGTCCTGTGCCAAAAAAAAAAAAAAGCAAGAGAGACAGATACTTTGGGAGGTCATCCTGGCTTGCTCTGTAAAGCAATCTCTGGGCCTTGGCTTCTGTATTTTTAGTAGAGGAATAATATCACCCCTTTCTGGATGTTTTATGAGTTAGGTGCCTGATGCATGGTACACACTTAGCCAATCTCTCGCTCCTCCCATAGGGGCTGAACCTGAGTGTTGTGAAAGCAAAGCAGACATTCTATCACTGACCTACACCCGGCTCAGTCTTACTTCTTTTTTTGGCGGGACCGGGGTTCAAACTCACGACCTTGCACTTGCCAGGTAGGCACTTGTGCCACAGAGCTATCTCCTCAGACCCTCAATTTTATTTCTTTACCAGGCTGTTGACTATACTAGAGACTAAACCTACTGCCACATGAAAAAGAAAAGCTTAGTTTAAGAGATATAAGAGGACTCAACTTTAAATGAAATATACAAATTTGAAACTTTTTTTTGGCGGCACTGGGGTTTGAACTTATGACCTTGCACTTAGGCAGACACTTGTGTCACTGAGCTATCTCCCCAGCCCCTTGAAACATATTTAAAACTAATAATTTTTTTTTTTTTGGTATTTTAGGGAAGAGTCTACAGGGTGTTCACAGTCTCATATTCCAGTTGGGTATGTTCATGAGTCCATGTAGTGAGTCCAAAATATAATCAGTGAAAGGCAAATGGGCACAGGTTAGGACAATGGATAAGGAAACTTCAAGTTTCCTACAAAAAAAAGTCATGACAGCAGCGGCCAATGTCACAGGATCCTTGCCAGGTGGGGCCTCACAGGGGTTGCTACCAAGGGAAAGGCATCGCCAAACCTAGCAGTCACTGGAATTCAAGGAAAGATCTTTGCAGACTGCATCATAGAATACCAAGAAGTTTGTAGTAGCCTTTGGCACCAAGAGGAAAACATATGCTTATTTCCAAATATATGTGAGAGCTGTTTTCTACTGAACACAAAGTAAAGAAACAGACTTGAAACAGCATAAACAATCTCTCTTCAACTGTGAGGACAGTAGCACAGTCTTGGGGTAAATATGATGTAATTGTGAAATTACTCCATGCTGGAGGAGAGGACTGGAGGGGCAAGGCCATCAAGAGCTGTAAGGTTGGGACTGGCAGACAGAAACTCCTCAGGGATGTGTGGGGCCAGGATGGTCAGTGCTCCATGGCAGTCAACTCTGAGGACACTGGAACAAGGACCACAGTGGGACAGCCCTTCCCCTGTTGTCTGGGCTAGGCACCCCTCCTGCCCACTTCTGGCACAGGGCACTGACAGTGCAGAGGATAAGGCCCTTGGCCCCATCCCTTCCCCAACCTAGGAACAACCTTGTCATTTTTTGCCCACATCATTGCTTTCCTGGCTACACTTTGTTTTTTGAAAAACAACCTCTGAAAATCAATAATCTTGGGGCTGGGGTGATAGATGGCACAAGTGCCTGCCTGGCAAGTGCAAGATCGTGAGTTTGAACCCTGGTTCTACAAAAACAAAACAAAAAACTTAAAACTGTATGCATGATTTATGCCATTTTTGTACTAAAGAATGAATACCGTGGAAGGAATGAGAGAGACAGTCCAGCCACGCTCACACCCACCCACAGCTGTGGCTGGGAGTCATGCAAGCCAGGGAGAAGGCAGTCCATTTCCCTGCAGTCCAGTCTCAGGACAGCACAGGGAGGCCCAGTGCGTGCTGCCACCTGCAGGCCAAGCAGGGACAAACGTTATCAGTGGACAAAATCATCGCCCACAGCCCATTTCTCTTGGGCAGCTGAAGGCCTGGTCCAGTTCTGAAGGACAGTAGTGGAAGCAGTCACCCAGGACAAAGCCTGCGGAGCCACCCACAGTCCATGCTCTGATCTCGCCCCGACAGCTATCAGCCAGAACACGAAAACAGCAAGAATGTGCTCGCCTGAGCAGCATGTACATTAAAATAGCAAGCCTTGGGCCGGAGATGGCTCAGCGGTCTAAAGTGCCTGCTTAGGCAAGCTTAGGCAAATGCAGGCACTGTGGTTCTATCCCCGGCACCACATGCTGAGCTAGCCCCACCCCCAGGGCAGGCTGAGCCAGTCATAATATATTAAAAAAAAATAAATAAACAGTAAATAAAAAATAAAAAATTAAAAAAAAATTCCAAGTCTTTTCTTAGGGGTGCTGAGGGGTCTGTGGAAGCCAGGTGAGCATGGAACCACTTGCATGGCCTGGATTCAAGTGTTGCTTAACAGCACTAAACTTGCAGACAGGGCTGCTGTTGTCAGACACTGCTCTAAATGATTTATATTTGTTAACAGGTGAATGTTATGAAGGTCGCCAATTTGCCTGGCTGCTGAATTGGGTTGAATAATTAAAATGAAGAATCCAGTAATATCTAATTTCAAAGAGGGGCTAAAGTGAAAAATATGTCAGAGATTCCTAACATCCTGCAGATCATTCCCTCAATATATATATTTGTTTGTCTTTTTGAGACAGGGTCTCGCTATGCAGTTAAGACTGGCCTTGGGCTCACTTTCTGTAGCCCAGGCTGGTCTGAAACTCGCACCAATTCTCCTGCCTCAGCCTCCCAAGTGCTGGGACTACAGGCGTGCACCATCATGGCCTGGCTCCCTCAGTATTTCTTGAGTGCTCACTACTGATAGACACTGCCTTGGAACCTGGGAAAAGACCTGTGCAAGAACAACACAAAGTCTGCTCTCAGGGAGCTTTCACGTGAGTGGAAGAAAGCAACAATGAAAACATGGTAAAATGCCTGCTGGGATAAAACTGTAGGCAAGAAACAGACATGGTCCTGGCCTATAAGGAATACTTACAGAAGAGAATATTTGTTTAACCAATTAATCATGGGCCCTGGACGCATGCACCCTTACATAAGAGGGGCATTTGCTATTAATCAAACAGTCACCCTAATAAGTGTATGGATGTTAGACTATGGTGTGTGCACTAGCAGAAGTGCACAGACTTCTTATGAGATGCTCCAGGACCTGGGGAAGGCTGGGCTAGAGTACAGGAAGCAGCAGCCCTGCTCAAGAGCATGCCAGCTGCACAGGCCTCCCAGTGAGCCAGAAAGGAGGGAGAGGCTGGACAAGCACGCGGGTGGCCTGTGTGGCCTGAGCTTCCTCCTCTGTGAACTGGAACACACATGGGAGGAGCGTGGCTGGATGTGTGCTTTTTTTTGTGTGTGTGTGGTACCAGGGATTGAACTCAAGTGCTTATTCTACCAAGCTATCTCCCTGGCCCCCTGGATGTGTGATATATATGTGTGTGTGTGTCTGTGTGTGCGTGTGCACGTGCACGCAGACGCAGGGTCTCACTACGTAGCTGACTCATAGTGATCCTCCTGTTTCCTGCCTCCCAAGTGCTAGGATTACAGGCGTATGCCACCACATCCAGACTCTGGATGTGTGCTTCTAAAAGATGATGCAGGACTTGGGGGGTAGCTCAGTGGCAAAAGTACCTGCCTGGCAAGTGCAAAGTCCTGAGTTTGATTCCCAGTACCCCCCCCCCACCAAAAAAAAAATCTTGTTGGGTGGCAGGCTAAGGAACAGTCCATCAAAGATATGGAGGTTGGCCTCCCAGGAGGCTGGGCATATACTCCCTAACCTGGCAGAAGGGACACTGCATTTGACCAAGTTGGGAGATTATCCATGTAGTCCAATGTAACTACAAAAGGCCTTTTAAGAGGAAGACAGAAGGACATCTGACCACAGAAGTGACAGAATGATGCAGTGTGAGAAAGCCAGGTTGGCTTTCAAAACGGAGGATGGGGCCATAAGCCAAGGAATGCAGGAGGCCCCTAGAACTGGAAAAGATAACAAAATGATTTCCTTTCAGAGTTTCCAAAAGGAACACACCCCTGCCAAAACCTTGATTTTAAGACTTACTTCCAAAACAGTAAAATAATAAATTCTGATGGCTTTAAGCCACTGATTTTGTGGTAATTTGTTACCATAGCAGCAGGAAACTTACAGATCAGCACCTACTTCTGTGAAAGTGCAGACAATAGGACAGAAGAGGTGAGGTCACTGCTATTGTGCACATAGGAGGCCTGGGAGTGGGCAGCACAGCAGCGGTCACAGGGAGGGAGAAGAGTGAAGATGAAGGGCCCAGGAGGGTAAGAACTGCCAATACAAAAAGCCCCTCTTCAGGCTCAGGATTTGAGCAGCTCACCTGGCTGGCCCAGCACCTTCACAGAAGGAGGAAGCACCGCCCCAGAGCTGGGAGACCACTTCATTCACACACTTAGCAGACACCTGCCATCCGGTGCCCATGAGAGATTCTAGGAGGCTCCAGGGGCCACTCTAAGAAGTGACCAAGGGGAGTTCTAACGAGGCCAAAGGGAGCCTAGCATTAGACCTCATAGTGAACTCTCTTCTCCATCCCCTCCAGGACATTTTTTTAATTCTGGGAAGAAGGTATTCAAGTTTAAATGTTCACATTCTCAACTCAGGTAATGCAGAACCAACTTAAAATTTCATGGCCAGCAGAATAATGCACAGATTAAAGAAAAAAAAAGCAAAAAAACTAAGCAACTTTCAGAATCTATTCCATTCCTGTTTTGATACACATACTTACATAGTGAGATCCTAATTTAGTACTACCTAATGGAGCTGTTGAGAAGAAAAAGCAGTAAAAATAATTTAAAAGGATTTTAGAAATACTTTCCCACTCCACACCAGAAGTATAAACATACAGCCAAGACCAAGTACCTGGGAGTACACTGAAGGATGACAAGGCTGTCTCTGCAGGAAGGTCACACAAACCTGACTGGTGTCTAAGAGCATGAAAAGATCCAGGCACATCTGCTGATAGCAAAACTCAGTAGTCCTCTTAGAGTAGGAGGAATTAGCTAAAAAATAGATATGCGTATATCATGTTTTCTGTAATGGCAAAACTGGCATGTCTATTAGAACACACAAAACTTTCCTCTAGTTCTAGCCATCTTGAAAAAAACCATTTGGAAATATTTTCTTATTCTGATTTTGAGGTCACATAAATTGTATTTTTGTGAACAACACGCATATATGGTTATACATACTTTAACAAGGTTGGGATATTATGTACTTCTTTTGCAGCCAGTTGTTTTAGCTAACAGTACACTGTTTGATTTTTCATGTTATTAAACATACTTTTAAGTATTTGACAATAGTCTATCAAATAAAGGTACCAAAATCACTTAACTAATTCCTTTTTTTTTTTTTTTTCAGGTTTTTTTTTTTTTTTTTTTTTAAATAGAGTCATAGGTTTTATTTATTTATTTATTTCTTATTTTTATGGCTGGCTCAGCCTGCCCTGGGGGTGGGGCTGGTGCAGCATGTGGTGCCGGGGATCGAACTGTGGTTCCTGTAGTTGCCTAAGTGTGCCTAAGCAAGTGCTTTAGACTGCTGAGCCATCTTGCCGGCCCAACTAATTCCTTACTTGAACAACTGTGCAATTTCTAACTTTATGATCACATAAATCATGCCATGAGGAACATTCCTGGTGCAAGTCTGTGTCTGTAGCACTAGTTAATTCTCTAGGATTGCACTTTCCACATCCATGTATCACTATTACTACTGTGCCATAATTAAATACCATATTTTTGAATCTTTTGTTTGGTTTTTACAGGGTCTCATTAAACAGCTCAGACTTGCAGTGATTCTCCTGTTTCAGCCTCCCCAGTGCTGGGATTACAGGAGTGTACCACCACGCCCAGTCCGGCATGGCATTCAGTACCGGGGATCAAACCTGGGTCCATGTGCTTGCCAGGCAGACGCTTAGACAGCCAAGATAACTCCCCAGCCCCTAAATATCATATTACTACAGTAATATTTCTCTAAATCAATTCATTTCTGCTGTTAAATGTATTTTAAAGCAAACTATTATTATTTTCTTCAGACATGATCTTGCTATTCAGTTCAGGCTAGCATGGAGCTCACTTTATAGCCCAGACTAGTCTCAAACTCACAATAATCCTCCTGTGTTAGCCTCCTGAGTGCTGGGATTATAGGTGTGTGCTACCATGTCCACCTTTAAACTTTATTATTGCAAATGAAAAAACAGCATCACAAGCCATAAGTGAAGGTAATCATAGAAACAAATACAATGAATAAGAAAAAACAAAAACAAACAAAAAAACCCCACCTCCTTCCCTGCTCCATAGGAGATCGGAAGGTCAGAGGTGATAGGGGCACAGAGCTGAGGATGCTCCTTCCCAGGATCAGAGGGCTTAAAAGGAACTGATGAAGAAATAAGCCTATGTGATGTTGGCATGTATCCTACCCAGAGTTAATCCATACTATCTGAAAAGAAGTGCATGTAGGGAACATGCCTTATGACACCTATTCCTGGAAGTAGAATTGGGATGAAAGTTATGGACAGTTCAAAAAGCTTTTGATAAACTGAGCCCAAACACTATCCATAGCGTTTATCACACTTCCATTGGGAGAATGATCATTTTACTTCCCCCTGCATAAATGTTAGGTATTAGAAACAAAAGTATTCAAATTTAAAACTTTTAAACTTTTATTTATTTATTTGTTTGCTTGTTGTGTTTGTTTGTTTCTTTATTTATTTATTTTGTGGCTGGCTCAGCCTGCCCTGGTGGTGGCGCTGGCGCAGCATGTGGTGCCGGGGATCAAACCGCAGTCCCTGAAGTTGCCTGAGCCTTCCTAAGCAGACGCTTTAGACCACTGAACCATCTCGCCGGCCCAAAACTTTTAAACTTTTTAGAGTAAAAGATTCAGTGGCTGAATTTTCAGAGTTTTTTTTCCTGTTCCTCTAGCCAGTCCTTGATCCTTGGGCAGAGCTACTATATGAAGCTTCTACAAGCAGCAAGTTTACATAAACTGCTATCGTGCTTAACCAAGCTAAAGTAAACTCAGGGTAACATGAGGAAGTGACTTCAATGCTTGCAAATATTTCAGAAGATCTTTGTGCCAGAAAAGGTCAATGGGGATCAGAATAGCCTGGATTCCGAGTATTCTTTTTTTTTTTTTTTTTAAGTTTTATTTTATTTTATTTATTTGGTTGCTTCTTTATTTACTTATTTTATGGCCGGCTCAGCCTGCCCTGGTGGTGGGGCTGGCGCAGCATGTGGTGGTGCCGGGGATCGAACCGCAGTCCCTGCAGTTGCCTGAGCTTTCCTAAGCAGGTGCTTTAGACCACTGAACCATCTCGCCGGCCCCCCGAGTATTCTTTTGAGGAGTAGAAGCATCACTCAAGCGATGGAATTCACCGCAAACTTTCAGTAAGGCAGCAAAATATCTAATACAAACATTTAAATTTTCCTAGGCTTCTGTAATATATAAGCATACAGATAGTTATACATTAAAGTAAATTTCAAGATTTTTAAAATTTGGCCAGCCTGATAGCTCAGCAGACTAAAGTGCCTGCTGAGGCAGAATGTAGTGGCTGGGGTTTCATCCTCGCTATGCTGTGCTGTGCAGTGCAGTACTGTGCTGGCCCCGCCCAAGGGGTGCACTGAGACGGCGATTGAGACTGGGCATGGTGGCGCATGCTACAATTCCAGCACTTCGGAAGCTGAAAACAAGAGAACCACCAGGAGTCCCATCTATGTAGTGAGACTCTGTAGACCCTGTCCTAAAAATAGAATTTTTTTTTTTTTTAAAGAACAGAAGAAGTATATTTTGGGGTCAGGGAGATAGCTCAGTGGCTTAAGTGTCTGCCTGGCAAATGCAAAGTCCTGAGTTCAATTCCCAGTAACCCCCACCCCCAAAAAATAAAATAAAATAAAATAAAAATAAAGAAAAAGAAAAAGAAGAATATAATTTGAAGAACTGGAGATTTACAGATTATTGTTTAAAAGCCCTGAAGAGATACTTTGCATGCATATACTTGTTGGGGAAAAAAAAGAGATGCAAAAACATGTTAAACAGTTTCTTATGTTTGGAAAGAAGTCATAGATTCAGATTAATTTTTGCCACTGACAGGACAATATGTTTAAGAGTCAGTCAGGTGTGCATACCTGTAATTCTAGCATTCTTCAAAGCTGAGGCAGGAACATTGGAATTTGAGCTCCACCTGGGCAATTTAGCAGTTGGGAGACCTTGTCTCAAAACTAAAAAAAAAAAAAGAGGGGCCGGCGAGATGGTTCAGTGGTCTAAAGCGCCTGCTTAGGAGGGCTCAGGCGACTGCGGGGACTGCAGTTCGATCCCCAGCACCACATGCTGCGCCAGTGCCACCACCAGGGCAGGCTGAGCCAGCCACAAAATGAATAAATAAAGAAACAAACAAACACAACAAGCAAACAAATAAATAAATAAATAAAATTTAAAAAAAAAAAAAAGATAAAAGGGGTTGCACTTTAGTGGAAAAGCTAAGTTCAATTCTTGGTACTGACTCCGCCCACCCCTCCCCCCCAAAGAACTGAACTAAATGATGTGATAGGCGCAGTGGTGCACACCTGTAATCCCAGCATTCTGGATGGCTGAGGTAGGGAGATTAGATAAATTAGAACTCAGCCTGGGTAACCTAACAATTTAGCAAGACCCTGGCTTAAAATCATAAAAGAAGGGGCCGGCGAGGTGGTTCAGTGGTCTAAAGTGCCTGCTTAGGAAAGCTCAGGCAATTGCAGGGACTGCGGTTCGATCCCCGGCACCACATGCTGCGCCAGCCCCACCACCAGGGCAGGCTGGGCCAGCCACAAAATAAATAAAGAAAGAAACAAACAAATACAACAAGCAAATAAATAAATAAAATTTTAAAAAATCATAAAAGAAAATTTAAAAAGAGCTTGGGATAAACAAAACCAGTCAACCAATCAAAAAAAAAAAAAAAAAAAAAAAAAAAAAAAAAAAAAAAAAAAAAAAAAAAATCAACCTAGGGGCTGGGGAGATAGCACAAGTGCCTGCCTGGCAAGTGCAAGGTCATGAGTTTGAACCCTGGTCCTGGAAAAAAAAAAAAAATCTATCAACTAAGAAACCCCTTGAATCACAGCAACTTGTAAGGTGTGGTGGTGCATTCTTGTAATCCTAGCACACAGGAGGCTGAGGCAGGAGGAGCATTATATGTTCATGACCAACCTGAATTATATTAAGACTAAACATGGTTGCATATGCCTATAATCCTAGCATCTGGGAGGCTGAAATAGGAGGAACGCCATGAGTTCGAGGCCAGCCTGGGCTACATAGTGAGATTCTGTCTCAAAAAAGTTAAAATAAAAAAAGCATCTTTTAAGATTAAGATTAAGACCTTATAAGTTTTTAAATAAAAATATGGAAAGAAAAAATAAGGGACAAAGATAACTTGAATCCAGAGTAATAAGAAAACAAAACAAAACAAAACAAAAAAACACCCTAAAAAAAGCCCTTAATAAAAACCTCAAAATCCTTATATAAATATATGGCAAACTAGGACAGAAAAAAGACCACTCACCAATAAACAAAATAAATATGAATACATTAAATTCCACAATTAGAAGACCAAGTCTTTCAATCTAAATGACCATGAGGAAACTTAGTTTTTTCCCATCTTGCAAGATGGCAGGTGAAAAAACTGAGAAGCCAGACACTAAAGAGAAGAAACCCAAAGCCAAGAAGGCTTCTGCCACTAGTACTGGTAAAAAGAGTAAGGTGAAGAAGGCAAAAAAGTCCAAGGGGCAGCCCTATTGCAGTCAAAATCCTGTCTTGGTTAGAGGAATTGGTAGATACTCCTGATCTGCTATGTTTTCTGAACAGGCTTTATACAAGAGAAAGTACACAGCTGCTAAATCAAAGGTTGAGAAGAAAAAGGACAAAATTCTTGCTACCATCACAAAACCAGTCAGTGGAGACAAGAATGGAGGTATATGGGTGGTTAAGCTTCAAAAAATGCCTAGATACTACCCTACTGACGACATGCTCTGAAAGCTCTTGAGCCATGGCAAGAAACCCTTTAGTCTGTATGTGAGGAAACTTCAAGCTAGCATCACTCATGGCACCATCTTGATCATACTCATTGGGCATCACAGAGGCAAGAGAGTGGTCTTCCTGAAGCAGCTAGACAATGGTTTGCTACTTGTGACTGGGCCTCTTAGCCTTAATCATGTTCCTCTATGAAGAACACACCAGAAATTTGTCATTGCCACCTCTATAAAAATTGATATCGGCAAAGTGAAAATTCCCAAACGCCTCATTGATGCTCACTTCAAGAAGATGTGGAAACCCAGACACCAGGAGGGCAAGATCTTCGACACCAAGAGAGAGATATTAGATTTCAGAGCAGCACAAGGTGGATCAGAAAGCGGTGGACTCACAGATTTTTAGCAAAAATCAAAGCTGTTCCTCAGCTCCAGGGCTACCTGTGATCTGTTTTTGCTCTGACAAATGGAGTTTATCCTCATAAATTAGTGTTTTAAATTTCTTACTAAGAACCTAAACAACTGATACATTAAAAAAAAAAAAATGGCCATGAATGACAAATAAATTATGGTATTCCATTGTGTGTGTGTGTGTGGGTGTGTGTGTGGGTGTGTGTACACTGCAAGAAGAGAGCCATGACTTACATAGTTTGGAAAGTGGTAAGTATAGTGTTTGCAAAAGATAGGAAAGGGTCCAGGCAAAACACACCAACATGATAACCGTGCTTGCTCTTATATAGCAGGTTTTCAAGGCTGGCATGGGCTTTCCTATCTCACCGTCTAAGTACCTATGCTGTTTGAATCTATTACAAAACACACACAACCAATGAAGGATGAAGACATCAACTGCTCTAAGCGCAGAATCAGTGTAGCAGAGGATACAGGGAACAAAAAGTGAAAATGGTCAATAAACCCAAAGTATGCACTTGAGAGCATGTACACTTCTAAGGCAGTGATGGTAAACCTTTCAGAGACTGTGCCAAACCGCAACCTATTTATTTATCACAAAGTGCCAACACTGCAATAAAACTGAATTACTGGGGTTTAATTTATAAAAAAAAAAAAATGACTCTAGGGGCTGGTGAGATAGCTCAGTGGCATAAGTGCCTGCACAGCAAACACAAGGTCTCAAGTTCAATCCCCAGTACTGAAAAAAAAAAAAAGACTGTAAATTAAATATCTTTATATTTAAAAAACCCCACAATAACACATGCCATAGGTTTGCCACCACTTATTCTCTAGGAAAACTGCTCAAGAATAACTGATAGA
>PVKN010037767.1:0-11185 GCA_004027915.1 Capromys pilorides
ACACACACACACACACACACACACACACAGAAGACTAACAATCCTGCTGGGCGTGGGTATGCACGCCTGTAATCCCACTACTTGGGAGGCTGAGGCAGGAGGATCAGCGTGGTTTCAAGACCAGCCTGGGCTACAAAAGTGAGCTCAAGGCCAGCCTGAACTGCATAGCGAGACCCTGTTTCAAAAAGACAAAAAAGAAAACTAACAATCCTGACCTTCCACTCTGTGCCTCTGGCTTCCTCCTCCGGGCCCTGTCCTCCCTCCTCCAGGCTCCATCCTACCTTCCAAGTCCCTGCAACCCAACCCTCACTGTTTTCTCTAGGGTGGGACCCCTGGCCCACAGGCAGGATCCCGGTCTGCTCCACTGAGGATGTCTCCATCCACCACTTCTGGAACCTGACCTGCCGCTGGCTCAGTCAATTTACCTCACATACCTTGGTTTCCCCTCCTGTACATGGGGACATGGCTGGCTGTGCTCCTGGAGTTACCATGGGGACTGGAAAGGCTGACACCCAAAAGCCCTTAACAGCATCCCAAATGTGTGCTGTTTAACCTGGAGGCTTTAATCCCATTGCAGTGCAGAGGGTTCTGAGCACTGGCCCTGGCCAGAGGCTGGGCAATTGCTGGTAAACAGGATCCAATCCCGAGCTTCGAGAAGCTCTTGTCACATCTGGAGACAGGTGCATGCACCCAGCTTCTGCGGTCTCCTGTTGCTTGGAATCAGCCAGGACCACCAGTACCTGCCTTTGGTCCAGCAGTGCCCCGAGCAGCCTGGGAGAGGGTGGGTGTTGGAAAGGACCCTGCCTGTCAGGGCAGGGGCAGGACGGACACTGGCTGCTGGCTGTCGCCTGCCCTGCCTCCACTCCCCCGGGATGAGAGGGCAGGTCTGAGCATGGTGGAGCTTGGAAGGAAGAGGGAGGGGCCAGGGATGCACCCCAGGACAGCAGAGAACAGCAAGAGGAGCCCAGGTATGGGGTGGGAGGGCTACCTGGACTCAGAGGCTGGGAAGCCAGGGGTGGGGGCGGGGGAGCTGGGAGCTGGGAGCTAGGGGTTAGGGGGTGGTATCAGCATCAGTGAGGCTTCAGGACTGACCTCAGGAAACGGGTGCCGCCCCTCACCCTCACACCCTGCGTCACGGCCCCACGCATAGCCCTTGCTCTGCACCCGGGCACCCACCTTGGTCTCCTCCTGAGCCTTGGAGCCTTAGCCAGGCTCTGCCTTGGACCCACCCAGGTCTTCAGGGAGCAGCTCCCAGTCACTACCCCAGCCCCTCCTGCCCCCAGGGCCTGCGATCCAGGACAGGAAGCCCCAGGCAGCTGCTGCATGAGTTTCAGAACTTAGCTCATCCTCCCCATGTCCCTTGTCCCTAGTTTCCTTTCTGGGTCCCCTGTGTGAAACCACCCAGATACACCCTGTCTGTCCACCAGAGACTGCCTGGCTCTGAAGGCTGGGAACCCTGCACCGCTGGAGGGGCAGAAGGTCCCGTATGCTGGGGGCTGCAGCTGATGGACCACCGGGGAGCCAGGACAGCCAGGAGGCAGAGCCTCTGGAAGGGAAGTGCCCAGGCTCCGGGGTGCAGAGGAGCCATAGCACTCTGGTCATCCAGACAGCAGGCAGAGAAGGCCACAGGGGACACAGAGAGCTACAGGGGACACGAGCTGCGCCGGCACCCACCAAGCCTTCTGTCCTCACCCCATGCTGGCCTGGGACCCACCAGTTCTCTCAGCCCACGCTTTCTAAAGTTTTGTCTGTGGAGACAGAATTTTGCTATGTAGCCCAGGTGGGCCTCCAACTTTCATGTTCCTGCTGCCTCAGCATCCCGAGTGCTAGGATTGCAGGTGTGCACTGCCATGCCTGGGATCCCTTTCCAGTCTTGGTCCTTCTTTTCTGTCCCTAGTTCTGCCTTCTTTCCCATGCCGAGAACAATGCAGTCACCAGCTGATCTCTTTCCTCTTCTCTCCCATTTCCTTCCCCAGCTCCCTGGAGGAAAACTTTCAGCCTCATGTCCTGCGAGGTCTTGGTGGGTCCCCACGTGTGGCTTTTACGCTTCTGTGTCTGCACACACACATACATGCGTGCTACGCTGGGTGTGAACCCAGGGCATCGTCTGTGCTAAATGGGCTCATGTCTTACCACTGAGCTACACCCCAACCCCTTCCTTGGTGTTTACAAAAGATAAATGCGTCTGGGAACTCTAAGGTGAGACCTGGTACTGATGTCACATAGATTCCCCATGTGGCTCCTGAAGTCCCCTGTGGCTTTTGTGCACCTGGTCCCTGCAGCTCCTGCCCTGCCTGACTAGAGGAGAGGATGCAGTTGCTGTTTCTAGGGCCCAAGCCTCATAAATCCCAAGCCAGTGCTGCGGCATTGCCCAGCGCACTTTACCTGGGAGCAGAATCTGTTCCTGGACCCAGGTGGCGCTTGTCCTGGACCCAGCTCCGCACTGCCCACTGCGCTGCTGAGTGTGTGGTGGCCAGCATTCCCTCTGCACCTGCCTGTGGGCGGCGTCCAGCCTCCCTGGGATCGCACCTAGTGGCCTCTCACGGTGCTCTGGACGTGGGCTTGTCCTCCACCTGCCTGCAGCCTGCACACAGCGTCTTCAAAGGAGCCAGTTTTCTTCATCACAAGTTGAGGTAGGCAGGAGAAAGGAGACATTCCTGGATAGAGGGGTCTGAAGGCCAGAGGGAGAAGAGGACGCTGGCTCTCCACGAACCAAAGCTGGACCACAGCCTAGAGAGACATTAGTCAGCGGGTGTGAGAGGCTTCTGGGGGCCTGAGACACTTGGGGTACATGCACTATGGAACATGCTAAATAGTACCTCCACCTAATTATAATAAATTATAATCTCATTTACATTGTGGTTTTGACACTCCCTTCTCTAGTGGGCTTTGGGCTCTATGAGGGATCCTCAGAGGTGTATACAGGGACATCAGGACACGGATGGATGGGAGGAAGCGGCCCTGATTGAAATACTGCTCCATTGCAGGGCACGGGGCTGCACCTCTGGCTGCTTCCTGCTGTGAGCTCTTTGCCTGGCCACACCCACTCTGGGAGCAGATCCTGGCTAAAGAATCCACACTTTTGCCCTGCTGTGTGTCCTGCTCAGACCATGTCCCGTAGAGCACGCTGTCTCCTCCCAGGGTGCCCTGCTCCACCAGCCTGCTAGGGCCCTCGCTGCCTAGAGACCGGCTGTCCAGGTAAGCAGAGGGGAGCAGGCAGCAGGTACATGGTGGGCAATGCAGCATGGCTGGATGAGGCAGGAAGGGACTGAACACACCAGGTGCCATGCATGCACCTCTAGTCCCAGTTGCAGGCTGAGGCAGGTGGGTTGCCGGCTCAGGTGTTTGAGGCCAGCCTGGGCAGCTTGTGAGATCCTGTGTCCTTTAGGCATTGGGACCTTCAGCCTGCCTGAGGCCTCTGCTGGCTCTGGAAACGGGGAGACGAAGGCACAAGGCACCTGTCACTTCCTCCAAGAAGCCCTCCCTGTCTCCTGCCCACCCACCCACTGAGATGGCCATGCCCTCAGACCTCCTGGGTGCAGCTTGGCCCTTCGTCCATGTTAAAAACAGCAACAGCAACTCCAGGCCACTCACCCAGCTCCGCAGCTTGGAAGTGGCAAGCTCAAGGTAGTGCTGGCTACTCCAACTACTGTCACTGACACTGACACTGACCCGTTTCTGCAAATGCTCCCCTTGGGATCACACATTTCAGCATCTTGGCCACCAGCTTTTCAGAAAGCAAAGGAGGCTGAGACAGGAAGGTTGCTGCAGTTAAAGCCCAAGCTCTGTAGCAAGACCCGAAACCATTCCAGTCCCTTAGGAGCAGTTTCTGGACGTGGCTTATTGCCCCAGCCTGCCTTTCCACTCTAGCACTCAGGCTCTGTGAATACCTGCTTTGTCTATTCTTTCTGGAGGCTGCCAAACTCCCAGTGATAATGAAGATGGAACCAACTGCAAAGGTGACAGATGCCACTCAGATCCCATTGGTCATCCAGGGAGCTCTTTTTTTTTTTTTGGTGGTACTAGGGATTGAACTCAGGACCTTGTGCTTGCCAGGCAAGCACTTATTCCACTGAGCTATCTCCCCTGCCCCGATACAGGGAGCTCTTAACTGCTAAAGTGCAGCATGACTTCCGCCAGGGCTCATCAGATCAGCTCTCTGAGGAGGGCCCTGATGGTTTCCCCTACACAGATCCCTCAGTTGAAAGCAGCTAGATGCAAAGTGCACCCCTTCTCCCCTAACCACAGTTACAGGCACCTCTTCAGAGGGAGGAATATTGTAGACAGTAAAGTTAGGTAGAAGTATAGGCAGCCACACAAGGGCCTAGAGAGGGCCAGCGCAGAAAAGGAGAGAACAGCTCAAAACTGCGGCTGGAGGCAGCACCTGAAGACTAAAGTCATAGTCTCTAGGTCTGCATACTTCCCTGAGGGATAAACAGAAGCTTGAGATCATTGGCTCTGGAGAGCTCCCATCAGCTCACTGGGCTGGGCCTCCCTCCCACCTGCTAAGAATACAACAAAGACTGAGATCAAAGACAACACTAACGCCAAGGCTGATGACGTCATTCACATGCCCTTGTTACCACCAGATTGGTATTTTTACCAGGTGTGGTGGTACACACCTGTGACCCCAGCAACGGGCGGCTGGGGCAGGAGGGTGATGACAGTGAGTCCAAGGCCAGCCTGGGCTACACAGCAAGACCCTATCTCAAAATAAAAAACAAAAAATCCATAGCAGGCTTTGGGTACTGAGGGGGAGGGGGTCCTCATTCTAGTCCTTAATTTTAATACGCAGCTGTTTTGAGTGTGAATGACTCTTAGACCAACTTTCAACGGCACGAGGACGGGGCCAGGGCTGTCACCCAGTGGTAGAGCCCCTACCCGGGATGCTCACTGCCCTGACTGACACCCCAGCACCACAGAGGGAGTAAGAAAGAAGAACACAATGAACGGAAGCTAAAGTGCCTGGGCCTGCTCAGGGCTGCCTGCCCATCCCTGCCTGGCTTTGCTGTGACTGCCACCGCCTGGTCTTTGTGTTCCCAATTGACAGGAAAACGGGCAGAGAAGGTGTGCCGTGCTCATAGTCACAGATAGAGCTGAGCCATATGGGAGGCCTTTGGAGAAGAGTTCTGGGCTCTGACCCGTGCCCCCTGCCAGGCAGGTGCCCACCGATCTTGACCAGAGGGCATTGGGGTTGATGTCTGCCTGCTGACCCCCCACTTACTATAGGTTGGTGCTCTGGGGCCCCCACCCACAAGGGCAAGATCTGGCCCTGCAGCGGGCTGCAGGCTCTCTGTGCTCAAGCCAAAACCTGATGCAGGGAGCTGGGGTCCAGGAGGGCCAGGGGCTGGCCCAGACCCCATAGCAGGGCCCCGGCTGCCCTGAGTGCTTCTAGAAAGTGAGCATTGGCAGCTTCTGTGAGCCATGGAGAAGGCCAAGGAGAGCCGACTTCTGTCCCTACCTGTGGAAGACTGCCTGAGCAGCTCTCCTTGAAAGAAGAGCAACTGTCTCCATTTTGACTGAGCCTGACCCTATTCCCTCATATTGAAATGTACAGAGCTGGCTAAAACTCTCATTATCCTTTCAATTGGCCTTAAGCAGTGTGTATTGGTCTAGCCAAGGCGCTGGTGGTAATTTTTGAAGATGGCACACGTGTTTCCCTGATGACAAGACGAAGAGCCAATGCTCCACCACGTTAGCTGGGATCGAATGACTTCCTGGGGCATGAAAGGTTACACGTCAGAGCTGAAGACCAGACCCCCAAAATATTAGATACTATCTCAATAGGGTAATGCAAATTACTTCCTTTGTATATCTGAATATGGCAGAGGTGAATGCAGGCCTCCTACCTAGCCCAGCTCACAGTGCTCATCTTCTTCCCACAATTCCCTTCACTGCTCACCTTCCCAAAATTCCTTTTCGCAAGCCACTCCCCCTTCTCCAATGAATAAAGCCCGAGTGCAGCCCTGAGTCGCGCTGTTAGTTCCAGAAAGCCATCTTCATGGCTGGACTTAGGGCCCCCTGGCTCCCCAGTAATTATACATATATATGTCTTAGTGTCTTTGTTATTGCCATGGGTTGCGCTGGGAGTGGTAGATTGGAATTAACTTGGTGGAATTCCAATAACGTGGTTTTAGGATTGTAAGCTTAGACTTCTGGGGTCAAGACGAGAACCAGGAAGGGACTCCTCGACACCTACCCCCAGCCCCTACTCCCTCTACCTGAGGTCCTGCGCGTGCCAGCCTAGAGGCTCAGGCCGGGGCTGTGTGCCTTCAACCTCGTGGGGTCACAAACCAGGAGTTTGACGGGATCCAGGCGTGGTGGCACGTTCTGTAACCCTGAGCGTGTCAGGAGGACTACAAGTTTGAGCCCAGCCTGGGCAACTTAGTAACTTAGCAAGATTTTATCTCAAAATTTAAAAAAAAAGAGTGTTGGGAGATAGCTCAGTGTGAAGGTCCTGGGTTGACTTCCCAGAACTAAATAAGTAACTAATAAATAAGTAAATGTTTGAAGGAAGCCTGGGCCCTTGCTAAGAAAGAACCACAGTGTCAGGATTTATTGGATCCTGGTACTTTTCACAAGCTACATCAATTTCACAAGCTTTGATTCATTGAGTAGTTTTAGTTTCACTTGGTGGTCACGACCATGGCTGTCCCAAGTTTTTTTATTCCACTCCAAGCTTAATTAGTGATAGGTCAGGATTTAAAGTTTCCCAGCCTTGGTTTCCCAGGCACCCTGCACCCACACTCTCTCCCCCTTGGGTCCACACAGAGCCAAACCCCAAACCACAGATCAGGTCCACCTGACTTTGACCTGGGCGGGCAACCATGGAAACGCTCCTTTGTTACTATTGAAGGTCCCCCACGGACCAGGCAGCCCTGCCAGGCTTAGCTTTCCCTCAGCTGTTTCAGCCTGTGATCACCCTCCCTAAAAGAGCCTATAAAGTCTCCTGTCCCCCTTTATTCACTGCTGTCTTGGCCCACTTGGCCAGCCTGCTTGATGCCCTTCTTCTACTCGCCTCAGAGTGCCTGTCCTGGCTGTTTGCATGGGTTCGTACGTAACAATTAATAATAGCTATAACCCTCAAGTAATACATCACTCTTCACCCAGTGACACAGAGGTTATAGGTGTCCATGGAGAGCAAAGGCAGAAGCCAACACAAAGTCACTGCAGCTGGACAGATAGGGAGCCAACCACACAATCAAAAGCAGCTGGATCTGGTGGCACACACCTGCATTCCCAGCACTCAGGGGGCTGAGGCAGGAGAAACATTGAAACAGAAGCTGGGGTTTTTTTTGGTTTTGTTTTCTTTTTTTTTGTACTGGGGATCAAACTCAGGAACTTGTGCTTGCCAGCCAGGTGCTTAGACCTCTAAGCTGTCTTCCTGGCCCCTGAAACAGAGGCTGGAACCTGAGCAGTAGTTTTGCAACATTGATTGGAAGTGATCTGGGCATCACGGGCAGGAGAAAGGCACCCGGCCGGGCGCAGGGACAGGAGGCCAGCTTTCACTGTGGTCCTCTTCTTGGGCAAAGCTGGCAACAAGTGACTGGGTGGCAGATCACCACGTGGATGGGCCACAACCTGGGTTGCTGCTCCTCCTACGAGTGGGTGGTGGGATTGATGGGCTCGGGTGCCTGGGCTTTTTGGTGTGGCCTGATTCGCTCCCGTGCCCCTGTGCTCTCTGCATGCTAGGATGTGAAGCAGGAGGAATGCAAGGAAGGGCCCAGCCTGGGCAGTTCATGCGACTCAGGGAAGCTGCGCCTAAAAATCAGAAAAAAAGGATAGGGTTGTACTTCAGTGGGAGGGCCCCAGGTGTAAACTTCAGTGCCGCAAAAGAAACCGATTTTCATAAAACAGTTCTCCAATCTCCTGAACAAGATACCAGGCACTCCGATGTCCCCTGTCTCTGAATCCCACATGGGCTGAGGCTCATAGAACAATTGGGATACTTCATGGCATGGTAGGCATCTTATGGAGGTGGAAACTGAGGCCAGGTGAGGATCAGGCCTGGGCAGGCTGTGGCTGGTATGTGGTGAGGCGACTGAAGGAGGGAGGGGGACGCACAGGTGGGACCTGAGGACTCTGGCCCTGCCCGACCACAGCCCAGGAGTCTGCACAAGGTAGGAACCAGCAGACCTTGGCCTCTGGGGTTCCCTCATCTCCTTGCAGGGGCTGTGTCCCTTATGCCCATCTCTAGACCTTGCAGTTTTTCCAGGACAAGCTTTTATTTTTTGGTTTTTTTGAGACAAGGTCTTTCTAAGCCATTCAGGCTGGACTTGAGCTCACTTTGTAGCCCAGGCTGGTCTCTGTTAGGTTTTTGGGTGATGCAGAAGTAAAAGAAAACAATGGAAAAAGCCTTTATTGGCCCTGCACAGGACACGAGGCTCTGCAGCAGAAAAGTGGGGGGAATCCTCTGACCTGCGACAGGAAGGCTGAGACTTTGTGGACTTTTGCTAGGGGTAGGGGCTGAGGGACAGGTTCAGTGACACACAGGAGCTGATTCAGGGCTCCCTTGTGCGCACCGGAAAGGTATCCAGGACGAGGTTAGGGAAGAAGGAGGAAATGGTCATGGGGAAGATGAGCTGCTGTTTTGGGAATCGGCCATGTTGGATCAGGACCATGATAATTTCACAGCTTGTACTTGGGCTAGAACCTATCGTTCCTATCTTTTGTTGTTGTAAGGGGCAACAAATCTTTTAGACTGCCTCCTCCTGAGTGGAAGCACTGTTTTGGGGACAGGGAGGTTGACAGGATGGTGGTTCGCATCCACATAGAAGCTAGTGCCAGGTGTCTCAGCCAGGATGAGAAAGGCTCAAATCCAAGATTAAAGAAATCTTATGCGGCCCCTGAAAGTTGTCTGGACAAATGGTCCAGAGTCCCATGGTAAAACAAAGGACAAGCAGAAGGTAGGGGACCAGAAACCAGATGGAAAAGGAACTCATGAGTTATCCTGGGGCTTTTGACTCCTTAGGTAGGTGGAGACCTGTAGGCATCAGAAGTTGTGAGGCCACTCGGGTAGCAAGGACTACAGGATGGATCAGGAGAAGCAGAGTTGTTGGCAGGAGTGAAGCTGTCTGGATACCACTTGGCTTGCGTGATGTGGAACCAGGAGAGCAAGATGATGAGGGTTTTGTTGTTGTTGTTATTGTTGTTTTTGTCTTTTTGAGACAGGGTCTCACTGTGCAGTTCAGGCTGGCCTTGGGCTCACTTTTGTAGCCTAGACTGGTCTTGAACTCACACTGATCCTCCTACCTCAGCTTCCCAAGTGCTGGGATTACAGGCGTGAGCCACTATGCCTGGCCAGGATGGTGAGTTTTACTGCTGTTGTCATTGAGAGGACAACCAGGTGGGGGCCTATCCACGTAGGATCTAATCCTGTAGGCTTAGAGGATTTAAGATATATTAAATCTCCAGGAAATATAGATGGTGGTGATTGAGTGGTATCTATTGGCTGTGAGAGGCAGGCATCCCTCCCAACACTGTGTGTTACTGCAGCAGGTACCAGAGGAAGAATAGAATAGGAATATTATCAGTGATGGGAGGAAGGATATTAGGAGTGGGGAATTTGTGAAGTAGAAAAGGTCTCGTAGGCATGAACTTGAATGGATTTAGGAAGGTAAGGGACCCTTGGGAAGTGCCCTAAGTCTAGTTAGAGCCAAGGGAAGGAGCTGAGGCCAAGGCAGGTGCAGCGCCAGGGTAAGTTGGGTGAAGTGGGCCTTTCAAAGCCCAGTTGTTGAGCTACCATCTATGAGCCATGTGTCAAAGTAGGTGTAACTGCAGTACTGATAACCCTGAGATCTTGAGCTCATGATGGGAGCCATTAGGTCTGAGTACAGGAAGAACGGGGGTAGTGTACAGCAAGCAGGGAGTGGAAGTGTCCCAGAGTATGTGGTCAACAGGGGGAAGGGGAAGGAGGAGCTGGCCGCACATCGAGCTTGGGTATTGTCTTAGTTACTTTCTACTCATTGCTGGGACAAATACCCGACACTCAAAATGAAAGAAGGAAAGGTTTATTTAGCTCACAGTTGCTGGAGGTTTCAGTCCATATTCGGCTGTCCCAAGGCTGAGTGGAACAGGGCAGAGAGCATCCAGTTCATGGCAGCGGAACAGCAACAATCGTGACAGAGGTAACAGACCAACAAGCGCTCCAGAGAACAACAGCGTGAGTCTGTCTCTCTGTCTCTCTTTATATTATATTATATTCAGGCTCTCTGCCTTAACCTATCCACCTTAGGCCACACCCATAATCCCAGCTGTACTCAGACCAATAACCCCATCAGTACTAAAACACATAATTCCAGTGGATCAAGAGTCAAGTAATACCAGCAGTACTCAGATCCATAGTCCCATCAGTACTAAAACACATAATCCCAGTGGATCATGACTCAAGTCTCAAACTCTAGAAGTCCCCACCCCATGATTGCATGAGGCTTTGGGGAGACAACTAGACATGAACCATAACAGGTATGTAGGATGAGCACTGTGGGGAGAATGGTGAAAGACAAGTGGAGCTTTTGGAGGAACTCTCTCCCCGTGAGAAGTATGCAGCAGGTTGGGGTCAGAAGGAAATTATGAGTGAGGAGCAGTGTCTGCAGTCAGCAGGGAATGGGCCCTGTCTGAAGAGGTCACGTAGGTCAGCCACCAACACCCACTGTGGAGACTGCAGAGCTAACCCAACAACATGAAAACTCAGGAAGGAAATTACACGTGGCCCTCAAGTCTATAAGAAAAGAATGTCTCACCTGAGATGTCCAGTGAGACTCGGGGCTCTGAGAGAGATATCTCAATGGGGGCCGCGGACCCCAAACTCTATTGTTCTTCATCAGCAACAAGACCAAGCAAGTCCACTATCGATGAATCTGGCTGCAGCAAGTTTTCCTGTGAGGGTAGAGAATTGGATGAATTACCTGCGCTCTGGAGGACATGGCAGTCGCATTGCCAGTGACCCTTGAACTTGCAGGTGGGACCAGCTCCTGGTGGTGAATGCAGGTTGGGACAGGCTTGTGCCCAGTGTCTTTCTTCACTGCACTTGAAACATAGTCCAGGAGGACATCGGGTGGCATAATTTTGCTTAAGTTAGCATCACCTTGCCAAGGTCCTCCTTTGAAGGGAGTCCCAAATGCCACAGCCAAAGCTGGAACTTGTGTGTAGTGCAATTAATAATTCTCTCTCTCTCTCTCTCTCT
>PVKN010037768.1:0-11190 GCA_004027915.1 Capromys pilorides
AGCAAGTTTCAGCATTTTTCCCAAAGTTTATAAAAGTCACAGGTACTCAGGATTGGATCTAGGTCTTATGACATTGAGTCTAATGAGGTTTGGAGTATTTCAGACTATGGAGATTTTTAAGGTTATTTAGAATCTTAAGATACCATGTCTGATGCTGAGATTGCTGAAGGATGAATGAGAACCAAAGGAGAACAGTGCACTCTTTTTTGTTAGGTGCTATAGTGGTGGGAACAATGACAACTGAGGACTGTATTAAGTTGATCAATTTTGTTGATAGCTTTGTGACTGAGTATTATAGCAAGGGCCTATATTGTAAAGCAATAAGACCTCACCACCAAGGGCTTGTGGCCATCATGGTGGTAGGGGAAGAGGAACCGTTGCAACAGAAGCAAAATCTTATCTCTCATCTACATACTTTTTTTTTTTTTTTTAAATGTATCAGGAATTCAACTCAGGACCTTGTTCTTGCCAGGCAGGCACTTGTGCTTCTGAGCTATCTACCCCTGTCACCTTTTATTATTATTATTTTATTTCATTCATTCATTCATTCATTCATTCATTCATTCACTCACTTTGTATAGGTCTTGCTAAGCAGCTCAGACTCATAGTGATCCTCCTGTCTCAGCTTCCCCAGGGCTGGGATTGCAGGTGTGCTCCACCATGCCCAGTTTCAGTGGCTGGCATGGCACAGATTGGGGCAGGCATGGCATGCGGTACTGGGGATTGAGCCTAGGTCCTTGCACTTACCAGGAAGGCACTTAGACCACCAAGCTCTCACTCCAGCTCCTTTTTAAGTGAATGTTCTCCACACAGACCATAGGTAGGACCAAGAAGAGTTCCTCTTTAGCAGCTCACATTTTAGCTGGCCATGGTGGTGCATGCCTCTAATCCTAGCACTCCAGAGCTTGGTGTAGAAGGGCAACCAAAACTTGGAGGCCAGCCTGGGCCACATAATGAGTTCAAGGCCAGCCTGAACTACACAGTGAGACCCTGTCTCAAAAAACACTTAAAAAATTAAAAAATGCTATTCAAAATGCTGATAGGGGATGATAGGTTATGGGAATTTGGTTTTTACATGGATACATCCACCTCCTCTGAACTTACTTGTGCTGTTCCCCACTTGCACCCAGGCCAAGCAGAAGAAAGAGTGGCTCCATTCCCAGGGCCTGTAGGAGGATGCCCTCAGGCAGCTGGTCCCTTTGGACAGGAAGCCTTGGCAGATCTGAAGTTTTGGAGAGTGGTGGAAGGGTCCTGGGCAGTTAGGGACCTTCCGTGATGGTGAAGGTAGATAGAGGAGGGCCACCAGGGCCTTGGCTGTGGACTGAGTTGAACAGGGTGTGATGTGCACCCACCCCTGAAGGAGGCTGTCAGAATGTGGGTCAGGACTGAGTGGAGTCCTCAGGAGAGGCAGACCCTGGTGCTGTCTGTCAGCTGCGGGGAGGGGAGAGATGGCTTCTTTTAGGCTAAGCTGTGGTATTTTGCTCAGTAAGAAGATAAAAGAGATGGAAAAAGAGGTGTGTTCTTGTTACCAGCACTCACAAAATTAGTACCATCCAGGAATGCATGGAAAGTATGTCTATATCAAGCCAGGCTCTCCTGAGTTCTGGTCCTGACTCACTCACAGAGTAGATGTGTGATGCTAAGAAAGTCTGTTACTTGTCTGTACCTCTACTTTCCCATCCATGCAGTGGGGTAGTAGTCCCACTTTATGGGGTGTGCAGAGTGCTCAGTAAATGTTGCATGTCTTTCCATTTCCGTTCCTATTGTCCTTCTTATTAGATCAATTTATGATAATAACTCAAGCTCAAATTCAAGGTAGTTTGTTTTTATCTGTTTAAATTAAAAGTAAACCAAATCTCCAAAGCTAAGGGTGTGCATGCGCACGCGCGTGCGTGTGTTATGTCTTTTGATGTAAAATTTAATGAAAATAAAAATAATGGTCTGTTTAAAAAAATAAATTGGCCTATAGATATAAGAGCAAATAAGATGGCAGGCAACAGGCAACAGGCAACAGCAACAAAACTCACTAGAATACCAGGTAGACAGTGCCCAAACAGGAATAAATCCAAGAACAATTGGAAGGGACCAACAATTGGAAGGGCTGAGTGGAGTCCTCAGGAGAGGCAGACCCTGGTGCTGTCAGCTGGGGGAGGGGAGAGATGGCTTCTTTTAGGCTAAGCTGTGGTATTTTGCTCAGTGAGAAGATAAAAGAGATAGAAAAAGAGGCATGTTCGTACTGCCAGCACTCAAAAAATTAGTACCATCCAGGAATGCATGGAAAGTATGTCTATATCAAGCCAGGCTCTCCTGGAACTACTGCTAGGGTTGTTTAAATCAGCAGTGTGGAGGAACTGGGGCTGAGAGAAGGTTTGCTTGTGGAATGGCATGGGAGGATTTTTTTAGGGGGCTAGAACTCTTCTGTAGCTTATTTGTTGTGGTGGTCATGAGGCAGTTAGAACACTCACAAATGAATATCTTAAGAGAGTGAATTCTGTCTGGCCAGATGTGATGGCATTCACTTGACATCCCAGTGCTCCAGGATGTTGAGGCAGGAAGATCTCAGACTCAAGCCCAGTGTACATAATTTAGTGAGTTAGCGAAGAGAGATTTTCTTAAAAAGGACGGGGAATTTTACTGTATGTAATTTATATTTTAAAAATGAAAGCCAATCAAAAGTAATTTATATACATGACTTAGCAGACATTTTGTTAGTTCTATTTAAAGTTGATCACAGCTTTTTAAGTTTGGCAGAAACAAATATCAGAAAGTGATAACTTCTGAAGGCCTGTTAGGTATCTTTCCTCTGTATGCCTGAACTTTGGTAGATAATGTACAATAGATGAGATGGGCTGGATGGTGACATATTTTAGTGGTCAGATGGTTATTGTATCAGAGAACACTAATAGGTTTTGAAGAATATACAAATATTTATTTATTTATTTATTTATTTATTTATTTATTTATGACAGAATCTTACTATGTAGTTGTAGTGGCCTCTCTTATGTAGCCCAGGCTGGTCTCAAAATCATAGTGATCCATCGTGATTATGCTTCAGCCTCCCAAGTGCTAGGATTATAGGCGTGCATCGTCATGCCCAGCACAAATATTTAAGGAAACATTAAATAGACTTCCTAATTAAGCAAGATGTTACCAACATGGCGTACACTGCATCCTCTCTTTGTTTCTAGCCCTTTTGACCATGCCTGGACCATAGGCCTGTATTAATTAATTCTATGCCTATGAATCAAACTAGGTGATGTGAGTTAAACTTGTTTAGGTAACCAACCTGTCATTTCTTTTTCTTTTCGAGGCTAGGGGTACAGCTCAGTAGCATAAACTCCTGCCTGGCAAGCACAAGGTCATGAGTTTGATCCCCAACACCGCAAAATAGATAGATAGATAGATAGATAGATAGATAGATAGATAGATAGAAAGAACATCCTTTTCTTTTCTGTACCACGGTGCTTGAACTCGGGATCTTGTGCTTACTAGGCCGGCACTTAAGCTGCTGAGCTATATCCTTGGCCCAGCCTGCCAGTTCTTATTTTACTTTATTGTTATTTATTTTATTTATTTATTTATTTATTGTTTTTTGAGATAGTGTCTTGCTCTGTATTTCTGGGCTCACCTGGAGCTTGAGGCAGTCCTCCCTGCTCAGTCTCCCAAGTACTGATATTACAGGTGTGGGCCACCATGCCTGGCTATTGTATATTTCTAAAATAAAAATCAGGGCGTCTTTCAGCTTGAGAATTACCAGCTTGAAATTACAGATCCTCTGGAGTGTTATGCAAGGGTTGTTTGAGGGGCAGTTAGACAGTAGTGTTTGCTTTTTGACTGGTTTGTGCCTGGACATCATCATAAATGTTGATTTGGATCCTCTAAATGACAGATAGGGTATGCCATAGTCATGACCTCTGCAGCCAAATGGCCTGAATTTGTTTCTAGGCTGCCATTTAATAACTTCAGATCTTGGGCAAGATATGTACCTCTCTGTGCTTCTGTCCCCTCTTCTGTAGAAAGAGGTGATAAATAATTGTAGCACCCATTTGTGGATGAAATGTGTGATTCACACCTTTAGTGAATAGCCTCACCAACCTTCCCCAGATTCTTCTCTTCTTCCTCCCCTCCCCTCTCTTCTCCTCCTTTCCCCAATCCCCTCCCTGCTCCCCCTCTTTTTTCTTCCCCTTCCCCATCCCATCCCTCCTCCCCCCTCCTACCCTCTCTCCTCTCTGAGATCCTCCTGCTTCAGCCGCTTGAGTAGCTGAAATTACAGATATGTGCCACTATGCTTGGCTGATTTTTGTTGTTGTTTGATTGTATGATGGTAGTGCTGAGGATTGAGTTTAGGGCCACACACATGCCAGAAGCCAGGCAAAATGCTGTAGCCCAGAGCTGCATGCCTAACTTCTTTTTTTTTTTTTTTTTTGGTTTTTGTTGCGGGACTGGGGTTCAAACTCACGACCTTGCACTTGCCAGGCAGGCACTTGTGCCACGGAACTATCTCCCCAGCCCCATTGCATGCCTGACTTCTTACTGAACATGACAATGGCACTGATGCTTCCATCCTTGGCAAGCAGATATCCTTGGAGTACGTAAAGTCACTGGGCTCCATTTCATTTATTTTCCTCTCCTGTTTCACTGTAATTCTTCTGTTACCTTTATTGCATATATGACTTTTTAAGTACATACGTGTGTTATACATTGAGTTATGCTTCTAAAGGTTTTTATCACATAACCTAACTGGAAATAATTTGTTATACCTTATCCTGTCTGTGTTCAGAAGTGTGAAATTACTTTCATAAGTTAGGAATCAAAGACTATTAGGAGTGCTGCCACTGTAATCAAAAGAACAACTTGTTTGCTTCTGCTAACTGTATCACTTTTGTAAAATCATCTGTTATAGAGAAGAATGCTTTCATCACAAAGCTGATTGTATTTGTGTAGTATTTTGAAGATCTCGTAAAAAGCCTTTGGGGGCTGGTTTGTGAAAGTGGCTGTGGGGTTGCACAAAGTATTCCTGTGGTCTTCTGATCCAATCTACTAGGACAGAATACAATGATGGTAGCAAAACAGTTTCCCAAATTGTTCCCTTTGTGGGGATAACTTGGATTTCATTAAAGTACTTAAGGGAACTATGAAGTGATTTGACAGCAGTGTTTATATCCTGTCTAAACTTAGAATTTTAGGTGATATTTTACAGCCTCTTCTGAGTAGGTGCCTTTGCTATGGAGTCTGAATCTGGTGTCTGTGGTGGCACTGTCCAGCAGTAATACCCAACAAGCCACATAAGTTATTTTATTTTGGGTTTGAGATAGAATCTCCACTATGTACTTCAGACGAGCCTTGAACTTTCTGTGTAGCTCAGACTGGCCTCCCCCTGAGTGCTGTGATTACAGGCCTATGCTACCATGTCTGGCTTTTTTTTGTTTGCTTGTTTTTGTTTTGAGGCAGGGTATTACTTTGTGATTCAATCTGGCCTTGAGCTCAATATGCAGTCCCACCTGCTTTGAACTCAGGGTGATCCTCCACCTCAGCCTCCCAGGTGCTGGGGTTGTAGGTGTATATACCACAACAGCAGGCTTTAGCCACTTTAAAGTGTACTAGTGTATTCACACTGTTTTCCAACCATGACCACTATTTCTAGTAAAATCTAATCACCCCAAATAGTTCTCTTTTTTTGGCAGGACCGGGGTTCGAACTCACGACCTTATAGTTGCTAGGCAGGTACTTGTGCCGTGGAGCTATCTCCCCAGGCCCCCCACCCAATAGTTCTATAACAGTGAAACAATAACTCCTTATTGCACTTTCAATCTTTAATCTGCTTTTTTGGGGGGTTTGTTTTGAGGCAAGAGTGTCACTGTGTAGTACAAACTGGCCTTGCACTCACAGAGATCCTTCAGCCTCAGTTTCCAGAGTGCCAGGCTATTCTGCTTCTTGTCTGTATGGAATTTTCTTATTCTTGATATCACAGATAAATGGAGTTAATATTTTTCCTTTTGGGTCAGGTTTATTTCACGTAGCATGATATTTTCAAGGTTTTATCTATGTTGTAGCATGTGTCATACGTCATTGCATTTTTGTGCCCAAATATTTTGTTGTATTTTATATATAATTTTAATAATATTTTTAACTTAATATATCCAAAATGGTATATAATCATTGCAATATTAAATAATTTAACAAAAATATATAACATAAATGAACAGATTTATATACTTTATGTAACATTCTATTAAAATTAAATATTATTTATAAAAATATTTTAAAATAGTAACTATATAGTAATCCTAGAGAAGAATTTAGGGCTAAACTACGTGCACAGCAAAGATTTTTTTTAAACAAGCAAGATCTGATCTTATTAAAAAGCTTTGAACAGCAAGAGAAGCCACAAACAAGGCAAAAAGCCAGTGCACAGTGTGGGAAAAAATGTGTTTCCCAGCTGTTCTTCAGAGGAAAGGTTATCATTGAGAACATTATAAAGAACTAAAAAAATAAGACGTCCCAGTTTTTTAATAGAGATTTCTTTGAGATTTTAGCATTTTATTTTTATTTTATTTATTTACATTATGGCCAGTTCAGCCTGCCTGAGGGGTGGGGCTGGCGCAGCATGTGATGCTGGGAATTGAACTGTGGTACCTGCAGCTGCCTAAGCTTGCCTAAGCATGTGCTTTAGACGGCCCAGCCATCTCGCTGGCCCCTCAAATTTTTGTTTTGTTTTGTTTTTAAGAGAATATTTTTTAATTAATTAAAATTAAATATTTCAAGACAATATTCCAAAATTCAAATCAAATCGTGAGTCCAAATTAGAGGCCAGAATGTTGTGTGTCATATGTATGAATCTGTAATTAATTCAGAGTACTTGCATAGTATTTGAATAGGTGAATATATACAAAGATATCAACTAAGAAAAAGTTTCCATGGTAGTGAAGAATTACTAAGAATAAAACATAACGTAAATATTGGAGCGGCAAATATATGACCAGTACTTCTAACAGTTTGGGGATAGGATATCACACAAAGTTCTAGTATGTTGTGGACATGGACAGTATCCATGATGCTTACTGGTGGTCAGGTGTCACTTGTGGGACTGAGCTATTGCTATTTCCTTGTTATCCACCTTGATGTACAGCAAAGATTAAAAGTGACAAAGTTCCAGGTTGTAGCTTTTCCTTTGTGTCAAATCTTGCAAAGAGTGGGAGCTCTGAAGGGAAGAAATTGTGTAAATTTCTTTTCACTAGAACCTCCAAAAAAAAGGCACAGGGGCTGGCAAAATGGCTCAACAGTCTAAAGCACATGCTTAGGTAAGCTTAGGCAATCACAGGAACCACGGTTTGATCTCTGGCACCACATGCTGTGCCAATCCCGCCTACAGGACAAGCTGAGCTGGCCATAATGATAATAATAAAAAAAGGCACAGGGACTTCTGACAGGATATTGTTTGATTCACACTTTCTAAAATGCAGTGCTGGCATATATAACTTTGTTACTGTAAATTTTTATTGTTGAGATGATACGTAATATTTTGAGTAGAAGGTTTGAATGATGGGTAGGATGGGAAAAGAAGTTTGCCGTTGTTCTGTAGGACAGGCTAAAAAATTGGTTGCTGTAAGCTGCAGTTTTCCCTTTCTTTTCCCCAGTCCTTGGTTATGGGGCTACTGTGTGCCTGAGTAATGCCAGGCAATTCTCTCAGCCCACTCTGCGGGTTTGGGGCACAGAGTGGAGCGTAGACTGGTATACCCAGTGTAGCCCTTTGGGTTGTGCCACTCAGATGAGTGTGTTTTCTGCCTCAGTTCTGACAGTCCACGGATAGTCCAGCATCTTGAGAATGGCACAAGCTGATGGGAAAAGTGAGATAATTCATTTCCTGCCTGAGAAGAATTAGATTTCTGGAACTTGGAGGTCAGTTGTGTGGGGCTGGCAAATGGTTTTATTTTATTTTTTAAAATTTATTTATTTATTTATTTATTTATTTACTCACTCATTCATGTTATGGCTGGCTCAGCCTGCCCTGGGGGTGGGGCTGGCGCAGCATATGGTGCTGGGGATCAAACCACGATCCCTGCAGTTGCCTAAGCTTTCCTAAGCAAGTGCTTTAGACTGCTGAGCTATCTCACCAGCCCAGGCAAATGGTTTTAAATATTACTAATGTTGTTTTTAAAGTTGGATACACTAGGGCCAAGTTCTGGGTTTGCCACTTATTAGCTGTATACCTTGTACATGTTGTATTTTAGGGTGCTGCCATCTGTGAAATGGGAATGTTCCCTACCTCTACCAGGGAATGCTGACCCACATCTTCTCCCCTTTTAAACATTTAGAATTTTATTTTATGCATTTTGTGTGGTGTTGGGAATTGAACCTAGGAACTCATGCATGCCAAAGCAGGCAGGTATTCTACAACTGAGGTTTACCCTGAGATTTTTTTTTTTTTTTTTTTTTAAGTTTGGAGAGTCTAAGTTGTCCAGGCTAGCCTTGAATTTGTAATCTTGCCTCAGCCTGAGTGGCAGGGATTATAGGAATACATCATTGTATCAGATGCCAACAATATTCTTTTTTTTTTTGGTCTTTTTGAGACAGGGTCTTGCTCTGGCCTGGAGCTCACTTTTGTAGCCCAGGCTGGTCTCAAACTTGCACTGATCCTCCTGCCTCAGCCTCCCAAGTGCTGGGATTATAGGCACGCGCCACCACGCCTGGCTGCCAACAATATTCTTTATGGAGATAAAGATAGAAGTGTGCAATACTTATTAAATTCAAGGGTTATTGTTGCTAGAAGTGGTGGTGGGTAGTGCATATCAGTGGTCCCAGTGCCTTGGAAGGCTGAGGCAGGAGGACTGCAAATTAAAGCCCGGCCTCTGAATTTAACAACTTGGTAATATTTCGCTGCCTCTCTCCCATAGTGAGCAGAAACACTGCCTGATCTTGGGGCCTTTGCAGCATCCAGGCCAAGGCTGTGACCAAAGGTTGTGAGGGCCAGGCATCCTTTCTTTCATTTACATTGCCTGGGATACCAGTATCTCAAGCCAGAAGGCTTACATGAAGTAAAGGTTAGTGATCTTTGAGCTGTCAGGGAGGTGGCTGTTCAGAATCACTATCCCTTGAAGTCTTGGTAGCTGAGGTTTAATGTGTCAGAGGACAAAATAAGACAGAAACCACACAGTGAGAAGAGTGGGAAAGTGGGCAGATGACTGACAGTCCCTGTGGGGTACAGCATGCGCTTTGTGCCAGCACATCTTTCAGTCATTTTTTTGGTTAAGGTAGTTTTCAGTTGTGAGATTTTCATGAAATATGCAGGTATAAAGTATAATAGAAAGCTACCTGTAAACCTACTATCAGTACTGAAGATATTTGTATGTATATTATTGTTTATTGTGATGGGAATTGAATTGAAAACCTTTGCACTGAGCTGTGTCTCCAGCCCTTTTATTATTTTTTATTGTTAGACAAGGTCTTGCTAAGTTACTATGTTGCCCAGGTTGGGCTTGAGTTTTTGATCCTCCTGCATCAGCCTCTCCAAGTGCTGAGATTACTGTGACACACTACGGTGCCAGTTTATTTAATTTTATTAATTTATAGAAAATAATCTCAGTCTGATAGACGTAGAGAAAGACAGAATTTGGGTAGAATTGACTAGCTTAGTTATAGGTTGAGGAATATTGGAGAACTTTTTAAAATTAGAATAGATAACATGGGGGCTGGGGAGATAGCTCTGTGGCACAAGTGCCTGCCTAGCAAGTGCGAGGTCCTGAGTTTGAACCCCGGTCCTGCAAGATAGATGGATAGATAAATAGATAGATAGATAGATAGAATAAAATAAAATAAAATAAAATAAAATAAAATAAAATAGATAACATGACTGGACGGAGGTTATTACAAAAGAAACAAAGACTTGAATTTGTTGATTTTTTTTTTTTTTTTTATCTATTTTTGAGCTGTTTTATATGTACCTCTATTATGGTAGATTTTTGTTTTGTTTTGTTTTGTTTTTGAGACAAGGACTTGCTCTCTAATTTAGGCTGACCTTTAACTTACTATGTAGCTCAAATTGGCTTTGAACTCATGCTCAATGGCCTTGATCACCATTGAACTCAATGGTGATGCTCCTGCCTCAGCCTCCCAAGTGCTAGAATTACAGGTGTGTGTGTTCCTTCCTCATTTAGTTCCTGGTGTTGAACACACAGCTTCTTGAGCACATATTTCCTTCCTGCACGTGGCCTAGTACAGGAAGAGATGTGCACTGGCTTTTCTTGCAAAGTTGGGTTGTTGTCTTACACCCTTAGCTACTGAACTTGCTCTTGTGTAAAAGATAGCATGTTTTTTGTAAGCATACTTTGCCCATTTTGTAGTAGCTGCTTGTTATAAGATGCTTAATAACTTTTTAAAATAGTTTTGTTATTTTAGGTCAGTGATTTGGCAGTTTTACTTTGTTGTAAGAGTCTGTTATGGAGGGAATTAGAAGGGACAGACTAAATTTGGTTTGTAAACCTGGTGTTTTTAGAATGTCAATTGTACAACTTCCAAACGATTTCCCTTTTAACGGTACAACAATGTCAGAAAAATTTAGTTCTGTTTTTTTCTTCCTCTGGTATAACACAAGTTTCATCAGAACATTCCTCTGACCTTGATTAAACTGTGAATTTCAAAGTGAAAATTGAGATTTTGGAGACTATTTATAATGGTGTGATGACAGTCTTTTTGAAGTGTTTATTTGAAAGCTGTGTAACAAAAGGGATGTTTCAGGACCTTATGCTTGCCAGGCAAGCACTTATTCCACTGAGCTATATCCCCAGCCCCCTAACATGAATTTTTTTTTTTTTTGCGGGACCAGGGTTCAAACTCACGACCTTGCACCTGCCAGTCAGGCACTTGTGCCTCAGAGCTATCTCCCCACCCCCCCCAAAAGGGATGTTTTTAAATGGGGCAACCTTTGGTTTAATGTTATTTTAAACAATCTTTTTTTTTTTATTTTAAAGAGTAAAAATAGCAGAAACAAAGATAGGAAAACAGTAACATACTTATTAGTTAAAATCTTTTCAAAATTTGTGGGTTGTCTTTTCACTCTGTTGGTAATTTCTTTTGATGTGAAAAAGCTTCTCAGACGGAAGAGGTCCCATTTGTTGATCCTTTCAAACGTTAAACGTGCATTTTGATTTTTATCCATGAACTTTTTGCCTATCCTGATGTCTTCAAGGTTTT
>PVKN010037769.1:0-11186 GCA_004027915.1 Capromys pilorides
TACAGACTGCCAAGATTCAAATCCGATCATTTTTGAGTAGTCTTGAATACTTACTTAATTCTCTAGGCCAGTAATGTTTTGAAGTGTGGTCTAAGGAGCCAAAATATCTTGAGGTCCAATTTTCATAGCAATAGTAAAATGTTATTGGCCTATTTCACTTCCATTGTCTCAATAATATATAGTGAAGTTTTCTAGAGGCTTCATGATGAGTGATGATATTATTCTGATGGCTAATGGGACATGTGTTTAGATTTTCTCAGACTTAAAAAATTTCAGTTTTTAATTTCTAATATGTTATATACTGACATACACGTATCCCACATAAGCAAAAGCTTCTTGGTAACGTTCATGATTTTCCAATGTAAAGAAGCCTGGTTATAAACAAAAATTGAGGACCAATGCTCTAGGCTTTACTTCACTATGTATATTAGGAATGAGTACAAATTTTAGGAACAATAAATGACACAAGTAGGGTTCTTTGCTAAGTTCCTGGTGTTTGGTAGATTCTCAATAAATAATTTCCAGTGGCATATTGGTGTACTTTTTTCAGGACTTACTGAGGGTCTATATATAACCTCCTCATTAACTATAAAGTGAGCATAGGTAGCTTTATCTTTGTGAATAACACATCTGTTATCATTTATTTGTGTAGCTATCGTAGTGCTAGATGCAGTGCCACAGATACATAAGAATTTTCAGTCTGAATCTAGTTTCTACAGGATTCATATGTGAAATAACAGCAAATCAGGTCAGGCAGACTGTATGTGCAAAACACACAGAGAAAGATAATTCTATACTTAGGTTCTGTAGGATTTTGAAGAATAGAGGAAGTGATCTCAGATACTGAAGGAGGTTTGGCTGGGTGATACTTCTCCCCAGACATTTCCTAACCATACACTGTATTAATATATGCCTTCTCAAGGAGACTACAAGGCCTATGTCAGGCTCTTAATATTTTCATTGGAAATGGGTTGTTCTTGATAACAAAGCAAATGTAAAATTCATAGTTTTAAATCTTGTTACCAGGGCATGCATGAATTTGGAGCCAGCTGACCCACTTTCAAATCTTGATTTTTGTTTCTGTAGTACCTGTGGGACCTGAAGCATGTCCAATAATCTTGTAGAGTCTCAGATCCTGATGTGTAAAATGAGGTTGCTACTAATTACAAGTTCTGCCTAGACTTGGCTCTCAGTGTAAGGGTAGCAGGCGAGATCATGTAGGCGATGACACTTAGAACATTATAAAGTGCTAAACGATTGTGCAATGTGTCACCGCATGGTCTTTTGCCTATTGCATCTCTACCCTCATGATGTTCAGAGACTGGTGGCATCTGCTTCAGAGAGGAAGCAAGCCTGGAATAGCCTGGGTATTTACGGAGGAAATTGGCAGAATCTAAATTGTGAAACTCAGTGGTCTGCTCCAGATTATCCTGTTGAGCTCCTCACTCTCATGAGCACTAAATATACTTTCCACATTTAAAAAATCAGCTTTGTAGTTTTGTTCTATTATGTGGCTCTTCACATTTTTATTGGGAGGAAACTTCACAATACTCCCATCCTCCCATACAAAGGACTGTTTCTTAACTTAAAATTATCCCCTTGGAATCAGAGGTCACCTTTCACTTGTTAGTCATATGGCCTGAAAACAAGTTGCTCAAAATTATTGGCCTTTTTTCAGAAAGACAGTGATGTTATGCTCAATTACCTATGTTATAGAGTAATAGTATCATGAAGCTTCTCTGCTGTAGGATTGAGAATGTAAGTTAACAGACCAAAAATTGAAGAAAAAGAAGAACTACGAGGATAGCCATCATTTTGGCTCTAGCACTTCAAGGTCAGTGAGGACTCAGGACATAAGGGAACCTGTGCTGTAACATCCTATAACTCAGTGCTTTCCCAAATTTTCTGTTCAAGGAGATTATGGGACCTCAGAGGAAATGGATAAATGAAGTATAGTGTGTCTAGGGAGAGTCACCTAGGGAGAAAACATTCTCTAAGGCTTTCACAGAGAGCAAACTAGTCTAGCAATGGCTGTGACGTGTCCCGATGGCTGACACTGACAACAGTTCTACAAAGCACTGTATATGGTTCCAAAGTTAATCCTGAGGAGATTTGACCTTGGAAAATACAAAAGATGAAACTTTCGTTAAACAGGTCGTGCTTTAACTTACCCTTGATCACCCACCAGAAAAACTTAACTATGAGGCATAAAACACAGATCTAGATTAGTATGATGAGCTGTAAGAGGCTTAAATCAACAACCTTCAACATTGCCAGTTTCACCAGTAACCCACTGCAACTATGGAACATTGGACTATGTATATAGCTACTTCCTCTTAGTTCAAAGGGAAGAAAATTTTTTTCTTTTTCTTTTTTTTTTTGCTTTCTTTCCTTACCAATATTGATTAGAAAATTATCATGTCTACACTCTGTGCTCTGTGTAACTACTATAAGGACAACACTATGCGATGTGTCAATTATTGCGAATGTACTACTAATGTGTTTTGAAACTAAAAAATAAATAAATAAAATGAGAAAAATAAAATGTAACATAGCTAAAAAAAAGATGAGTAAATAAAGGAAATATAGTGTGTGTATATACGACATATTATGCTGCCATAAGGAAGAATGAAATAATACCATATGCAGGAAAATAGAACTGGAGACCATATTAAGTGAAATAAAGTAGCCTAAGAAAGACAAACAATATTGGCCTTTTGAATCCATTAAAAATTCTAGAATAACACTACTGTCTCCAAGCACTAAAGGGTTATTTTATGTGGATTGGGTGCTTCTGTTACACTAGACATTAGTGGAAGAGTAGTGGGACCCTGCCCTTCCAAGGCTTGCATTCATAATGTGACATAAACATGACAAAACTGCTAGGTTTCAGAGGTGATCACTTTAGCATGCTTTAGAGCCTCCTTGTCCTCCCCCTTCTCTTCCTGCTCCACTCCTCCTCCTGTTCCTTCTTCCCTTCCTGCTCCTCCTCCTTCCTCTCCTTCCTGCTCCCATTTCTGTTCCTTCCCCTCCTGCTCCTCCTTTCCTCTCCCCTTTATCCTCCTCCCCTTTCCTCCCCCTCCTTCCTCTCCTCTCTCCATGACCTCATATGATTCATTTTACCTGAGATTTAGTTTCTGTATCTGTCAAAGTGGGTATCATGAGTACCAAGACTATGAAGTTAATGGGTGGGTTGAAGGAGGAAATGTATACACCAGGTTTGTCTCTGTGCTTGGCATATAACCAGCAATCAACAAATGCAAGCTGTTCTTTCTGTGATCATGACAGGAGCTGGTTATGGTATAAAGGAAGACATATCACCAACCTCTCAGGGCTCATAATCAAAATGAGATAAAATATAGAAATACAAACAATCCAAATGTGGGAGGGCCAGAGAGGTTTTTGCCAACCTAATGACTATTGCTTGAGGTGGTTTCACTTCCTTTCCTTCCTACCCTCTCCTACCCAGGTTGTTGACCTTATCATAGAACAAGGGATTCTATTAACTACTTAGAAACCATTCTTTTCTTTCATTTGCCCCCTAAGATCAGGACAAAGGAAAAAGGAAAGAAAACAAATAACAGCTGGTATGAGAATATAAAGAAAAACAGGCATCATTTTTTTTTCATTGCAAAGAGAGTGAAGTGGTAGGGACAAGGAAAAAAAATGTGTTCTTAATGTAGAGGGCTGCACTTATTCTAATCATCTCCTCAGTAGCTCTGGCCTCAGCCAATCATTTGTTTATATCAAAAGTTTCAGACAACAGAGGCAGATGTTATAACAATTAATAACACTCTCAGAAATGAATAATCTCTCACTAATCTATCATCCTGAGGGAGCCTTGATCATTAGGAGAGCTGCAGGAGAAATTGTGCTCCCAGAGAGATCAATGAGAGTGGATCCTCCACAAACACTCCAGATTGATCTGTAGCCATACCCCACAGCCCTTTGTATAGAAAGGTGGAAGGAGGTACAGCCTCTGCCTGTTCTGATGTACCTGGCACCTGGGGAAATGCCAAAACTTGCCCTAAAATTCTTTGAGCTTTTAAGTTTTAAGAAATACAGAGACAAAATTGGATCTTCAAATGGTGGTAACCTTTTTTATTGAAGATAAGTTAAAAATAAAGATGAATTCTGCTCTGAATACTACAAAGATAACAATTCTACTCTGAATACTACAAGGATAACAATCAAAAACAAATACTTTTGTCTTTAAGTATTATTGTAACTGTCCTACTAGCCTGTCTTCAAACTGTTTCATTGCTGTTTTATCTTTTTTCTCATTAAAATCAATAAAATAAAACTTTTAAGGAGTGCGTCCTGGGTTCTGGCCAAGCAGTGAAACAGCCTGGGCTTCTTCGCAGAGGAGATGATTGATTCTTTTCATTATGGATGGTGGGGATGATGGTAACCTTGTTATCAAAAAAAAGGTTTGTGTCTGAGGCAGAATTAGATGAGCAGTGCAAAAGGAGACAAGAAGAGTGGAAGAAAGTTTGAAAACCTGAATATCCCAGAGAATGTCCAGAGGAGGTTTATGACCCTCTGTCTCTCTATGAAAGGCTACAGGAACAGAAAGACAGAAAGTAGCAGAAGTATGAGGAGCAGTTCAAATTGAAAAACATGGTAAGAGGCTCAGATGAAGATGAGACCAACTTCCTTGATGAGGTTTCTCGGCAGCAGGAACTAATAGAAAAGCAATGAAGAGAAGAAGAACTGAAAGAACTAACGGAATACAAAAGTAATCTCAACAAGGTTGGAATTTCTGCAGAAAAGAAGGAAGTGAAGAGGAAACTGCCTGTAAAACCAATAAAAACCAAGAACAAGTTCTCCCAGGCAAAGTTATTGGCAGGAGCTGTGAAGGACAAGAGCTCAAAGAGTGGCAATAGTGTGAAAAGACTGAAACCAGACCCTGACTCAGATGAAAAGAGTCAAGAGGCCTCAACCTGTGTGTCTCTTGGAAGTTCTTCCCTGAGTGGCCCATCCATTCACTGTCCCTCCACTGTTGTCTGCATCGGCATCCTTCCAGGCCTGGGTGCCTACTCTGGGAACAGCGACTGAGTCCAACTCAGACAGTGAAGGCACCATCAAGGCCACAGGGAAGACCATCTCCTCCATCTTTCGAACCAGCACCTTCCTCGAGGTGCCCTAGCTCCTGTCCTCCGCACAGGGAGTTCCCCTAGAATGGTCAGATTGTCTGTTCTGCCACCAGACATTTGTATGCTCCCTCCAAAAACTCTTTTTCTAGCCCCCTGTGCACACTGTGAAACTTTTAACCTCACCTAAAAATGTGCCAGATCCACTTTGGCCAGAACTGTGTTTGGTCTCCTTTCCACTGTAGTACAGATGACCAAACCAGTTTCACTGCCTTTCCTTCCTGACATGGTAGGGTGGGTGCAGCCTGCGGAAGCTCCTCTGACACTGCCTGGAGGATCACAGTGCTGGCTTGCAAAGGGTGCTGCTGGGTTCTGTTGCTTTTTGTTTTCTCTTTTTCCTTTCCCAACAGCACAGCAAGCAAGGGTAGTTGTTGTATAAATGTTACTTAAATTTTATTACAGACAGATACATTGTTTGGTTTGACTGCATTGTGGAGCATGTTGAGACAAAACTGACTGGTGGTGAAGTGGAGATTTCCCTGGAACTAAGCCCTCTGTGATGTTGTGTGCTAAGTAAGAATAATGAAATCTATCGGTGGAAGATGTCAGTTGATACCAGCCTTCATTGTGAAGTTTTCCTTACTATTGACCACTCTTCTGTCCAGCTAGTCCCCCTTGTATAGGAATGGGCTAGTGACAAGCGAGCTTCTACTAAGATTTTTTGTCTGCCTGGAAAGTTATTTTGTTTTTATTTTAAGATAAATGATTTAGCTTACAATTCTAAAATATAAAACTTTCAAGAAAGATGAATTCTAGAGTTGAGGATTGAAAAATAAATTTAAGTCTAATTACACATTTAAAAAGCTGATTCAGTTATTCTGCATAACAACTCTACAAGATATGCACTGTTAATGTCCCAATTTTTGTGTGAAGAAACTGAGGCACAAGAAGACTAAGTAATTTGTTCAAATAAATAGAGATCCAGACTTAAAAACCAGGCAGGCTGGGTCCAGTGTGCATACTTTCAACCAGCATACATTCTGACTTGCTCTTGTTTTTGGTACACAGAAAAGACTGCTTTCTCTTGACTGTGCAGCCAAAGATTATTAGAGTATGCAAATATCTTCCCTGCAAATGTGTATGTTGATATTTATTATTTATTTCTGATTTATGTCACAAATTTTTGATGCTTTGAACAAGTTACGTGTCCGGTGGATGGCTGTACACACATTAAAATATTTTTCTCCTTGGTTTAATAAGTTGCAGTTTTTGTTCTTGTAGAAGCTTGAGTGTTTCATATGTGTACTTTAACCAGAACTGCAATGCAAGTCAGGGGTGATTCAGTCAGTTTTAAGAGAATGCTTTGCTATTCTAGCTCTGAAGAACTGACAAACTATTTCCCAGTGACCCAACTCAGAAACTCTGCACCTAAGCTCTTCAAGTCACAGAAATCACAAAAGATTAAGGAATCATCTCAATCTTAGAATTTTTATTTTTATTATTTTACTAATTAATTAATTAATTGTTACCAGGGATTGAACTCAGGACCTTGTGCTTGCCAGGCAGAGTGTTTGTCAAGCAGGAGCTTATGCTGCTGCACTATCTCCCCAGTCCTGAAGCTTGGAATTTTAAAACTCTTAGAGAATACTGCTTTTCATCTCCTTTTCTTCCAACCCTGTTCAGGAGAAAACTGAGTCTTGGGGAGAAAGGGCTTGAGTTAACAGGATGGCACTTAGTCAGTGCCTCATGGCGGGTTGATTGGTAGAATCTGCTAGAGAGCAAGTTTTGGGGTCTTGAGAAAAAAGAGAGTATGTTTCAGGTTCTAGGGCCAAATTCAGTCTCCTTACAGGTCTGAGTTTTGCAGGGTCAACTTGCATTGGCCCATGTCCAGAATATTATTGTCACCTGCAAGATGGAAAGATCGCGTTCCCCAGGGAAGATAATAGGTTCTTATTTCATGTTTTGGCTTTCGCTATAAATGAGAGCAGTAGCATTCGCAGCAAGCAACACCACCTCTGACCAAATGAGCATTTAATTGAACTTCACCTGATGGAGAGATGCATTGCTTTCCAGGCTAAATTGATTGCTTTAACACGGAGGTAGCTATCATGGTTCAATATATGCTTATTCCAAAAAAGTGCTAGAGAGCTTTTTAATATTTATGTGACAATAATTGATCTCTTACTACTGTCAAGTACTGCTAAAGACTTATCAGCTTGCTGTTTCAGCACCATATGTTGCAGCTTAGATGCACTACATGTGTCCTTCTTGTGCCTCAGGGAGAGAAGGGTTGCAGTGGATCAGAGTAGAAAATGGTATGGGCTTTGACTCCTTACTTGTAGCTTTCAGCCCAATGACTAGGTATGTAAGTTATGACTAGAAAATAATGAGACTGATTTAAAAAGAAATACACTTATAAAGTGAAGCCTTTATCCTTAATTTGTTCTTTTCTACATATGAAGCAAAAACTAGGAGTCCAATTAAGGGAGAGGTCCTCATAAATTCACCTTCTATTGTGTACAGCTTATTTACAAAGGCAATTCTGTAAAATCTGAAAAACCACTCACAGTTAAAAATGCTAACAATCTATATACCATTTGCTGTTTTGTAATGAGCCATGTGGTGATTTTGCTTGTCTTAGTTCAGCAATAACAAAGCTTAACACGTATATACCATAAATCTCTCAGGAACACAAGGAATGGACTTTTAAAACTTTACACGAGCCTAATTTCCATTAGAATGTTGTTATACACATTAGTTCCTGTAACTAAGCTGCCTCTGGAAATTACAGTGTGGGTCAAGGAGCCAGAAACATTAATGTAAGCATCCTGTGGCCAGATGCACACAACACTGGTGTAGTATTTGTTCCTGTGGAGCTGAGATTGGCAAGGCCCTTTGTCCTTTGAAAGGTAATGGTTGCAGAAAATGGGGTTAAATAAACCAATTATTACATGACTATGGTAATATTTATGTTTTAGAAACATCTTGACATGGTGAATCTTAAAGAAACTTAAATTCACAAATCTGTCCCCAGATACATACTGTGAAATCCATCATATGAGCTGTGAATATTTAAAAAAAAAATCTAAATGCAACAAAAACTTTGAATACACTGACTATGCCAACCAAATTACAATACTTTTTCCCTGATATCAGTGTTTCATCTTTCTGGAGATGGATAATCTCCTGTTCTGTTTGTTCACTTCTTTTCTTGCTTTTTAGTGGGTTGGAAAGAATATCTTCAAAGTTGACACTTGAATAGCATGAACATTTAAGCATTCTTCAAGTCAACTGATAATGATCTCAAGGAAATTTCTGGAAACTCCAGAAGCATGTATTTGATCATCACAGATCCCAGGCTAATAATGCCTGAATATCACTTACACAAACTTTCAAATATTTGGAAATGCAAAAGGCACAATCAAAGTGGATCATTTGCTACAGCTTCTCTAGATATCTCTTTTTGTTTTCCTCTTATTTTTATTCTCAATTGAGTAAAGTTTTCCTTTGTAATTAAGGGGTGTAAATATTGAAATAGAAAGCATTATTTTGGGGGGATTATATTTGCTGTTGTTTTTGAAGACAGGGTCCCTTTCTCTGCATAATCTAGACTGTCCTTAAACTTTCAATCCACATACCTCAGCTTCCCCAGTGCTGGGATTTTAGGTATATACCACCATGAGTCAATAATCGTATTTCATTTTTTATATGTAGTTTCTCATTCATAATCTACCTTGGTCCTCAGAATACCTCTGGGACTGTAATTGATCATTCCTTTTCCCAGATGAGGAAATTCAGTAAGGTTTTGGCTGATGCTTCCACTGTGAAGCATTTCTATTTTCAAGGACACATTATCAATAAGTTGAATTTGATGTGATTCTCTTTTAATATTGCATCACAGTTGTTTCTCATTTTTGACTCGTGATTAGGTGTCTTCTCTATGTGCAGTTAGAATAACTATCTACAGAAATTTACGAAGTAATTACTCGAGTGATGGAGTAGTTCTCTGAGAGAAATGCAAAGTGATGAAAAATTTTGTTCATAAGTGCATTGAAAGAGTCATCCCAGCAAAGACCATAACCCAGTTTTGAAATCTTTCCGATGGTGTTGTATCTGTTCCAATGAAGATTTTAAGGTGTACTGAAAGGAACAGTTAAGGCTTCAATTTTTTTTTGTTTGTTTCTTTATTTTTATTTATTTTGTGGCTGGCTCAGCCTGCCCTGGTGGTGGGGGCTGGTGCAGCATGTGGTGCCGGGGATCGAACCACAGTCCCTGCAGTTGCCTGAGCTTTCCTAAGCAGGCGCTTTAGACCACTGAACCATCTCGCCGGCCCCAAGGCTTCAATTTTTTGATCAATTTAACATGCTTATATCTGGTAATCTGAATAACTACTTTGAAGACAACTATATACAATATAACAACCATTGTTGAATTCCTGTCATCTTGTTTTCTTGAAATTCTGTATTTGTTTCTAATGTTTTTGTTGTTTTTATTTTCTTTAACACAAATTATAAGGCTTGTAGAGGTGACTATTTTAGAAAAAAATGACTTACACCAGAAGTCAGCAAGCTTTTGTCTATATAGGACCTTTTAATAAATATTTCAGGCTTGGTTGCCCATCTCATTTTTTTTGCAGTTTCTCAGCTCTGGATGAGGGCAGCCAAGGATAATATCTGAACAAGTAGACATAGGTATGTTCCAAGAAACTTTATTTATGGGCATGTCAATTAGAATTTCATATATTTTATGTGTTATGAATTTTCTTCTTTTGGGTTTTCTTCAACCAGTGATTTCCTGCATTTCACTGAAAAGCTGGAATTTGCTAACTTATGCCCTAGCCTAACTCTTTCTTATATCAAGGTCACCTGAGGAGCCTTCCAGAAATACTGATGCAAGGATTTGTCTCTTGTGGGCTTTGATTCAATTCTTAATTTTTCCAAATCCTCAGATGACTGTAACATATACCTATGGTTGAGAAGAAGTGCTGATGTAGAAATTTCTAGAATAATGTTTTCTAGTTTCAGACTGTTATCAGGTACTTAGGTTCACATGCTTAGGTTCATTTGTTTGCTACTAAACAAATTGAAAGAGGCCATTTATTTCGGCTAAAAAATATTTACTCAAAGGTAGCTCGTAGCAGATGGAGGGGACATTTCCCTCAAATCAATATCTCATCATGTTCATGGGGATATGTCCTTTATAGTGAGGAATAGAGGGGTGGGGAGCACAGAGAGATACTAACACAGAGCTCCATACTTGCTTTATCATTTCTAGCCACCTTCAGCTTATCCTTCTTTTCTTTGGAAATTAAACAGGTCTTCTGACTACTGGAACAACATTCACATATTCTGTTATTTGTTTTGGGTTGAGAATAGGAAAGGCTTATTGACTATATGCTCAGCAGGAAGAAGTTTGGAACTGTTGCTCATTTCTAAAGAAAAAAATTAAAGTTCCACTTTGCAGTTCTGGTAACAAGTATTAGCTCAGATCTTTTGAAAATCATAGAGGTATAAACTGTTAAGGGTTTCAACATGCTTCATGAGAGAAGGCTAATAATAAAAATAGATCTCTGAATTATTCCTAATAATACTTAATTTAACCAACTTCAAGATGCAGTGCACTGTAGGAAACAACATCAATGTGTAGGGTTCATGTGCACAAAAAAATGATAGTATAGAAAGTTTACTTCTGTGCGTGCGTGTCCATGTCTATAAATTCATAGCTTTTGGAGGTCATACATTGACTAGACAAATGAAATTACCTCTTGGGAGGGGACTACAAATGGAGTGTGGTGGCTCAGTTTATTATCTCACAGAGACTAACACAATTTAAGGAGGAAAGGTGTATTTCAACTCACAATTATGGTCCGTAGTTGGATGTTTCTAAGACAGAAGCAGCATAGTGGAAAGCCTTCACTGAAGAAAAGCTGTTCAGGCAGGGCAGCCAGGTAGCAAAGTGATAAACATTGGATAAGTGCTGCTCACATCATGCTGGTCAGGAAGCAAAAAGAGAGACAGACTGGGAGGGAAATGTAATCTTCTGGGCCTTGTCTCCTCTGACTCTCTTCTAACCAGGCCTCAGCTAGCAACACAC
>PVKN010037770.1:0-11218 GCA_004027915.1 Capromys pilorides
AGAAGATGGAATCACGGTCATTTCTCTTGGTTTCCCAAAGTGTACAAAACAAAGGGAAGAGGCTTTATGAGGGCCGAGGCGTGACAGAGCAGAGTTACAGCCTCTAGCAATGAAGGAAGGAGGGTTGGAGCAGTGCCGACCCCAGGGAGTCCATGGCAGGGCACTGTTGTCACCTTGCCTCCTTACAGATGGCTGCCACTTGGGGAATAAAAGGCAATGGGGTAGTGTGGATCTTGTGCTTTCTTAAACCCGTAACTCTTTGGACCAGCACCAGTGAAAACATACATGAAACAGGGGGGCCTCTGGAAATGCCCACTAAGGCGGGGCATGGGGCCCCGCAGCATGCCGCATGCACAGAATGCAGCAGGGTCATCACGCTGATCCCTCAGGCCTTCTTGCTGATCCCTCAGGCCTTCTTGCATGTACGATGGCATTGGTTTGGCCAAGAAGGCACACACTTGGCCTTGCTAGGATCAGGACACAGTCTGATCTCACAGTACTCGGCACTTTGGAGCACCTCGTCTTGCTAGCTGGTCTCTTCATGCTTTGGGCAAGACATCTCTGAATGTGTCCACATCCCACCAATCTCATGGAACCCAAAGGGACTCTGAAATGTCACCTTTTAACTCCACTACTTGGAATCCTCCCAATCAGTGGGACAGACAGGTGTCATGGCCTTTCCACTGTCATGGCAATCAGGCCCAGGCTAGACATGTCAGCTTGATGTCTGAAGGACACTCATTAATTATGTATTCCTTTGGCTACAAATGCAAATGATGCTTGGCAGCCAGCTAGATCTCCGTAGGAATTAGCTTATCATGCACATTCCACCCCAAACAGAAGCCACCGGCAGGAAGCTTGATGAGGACTGGCGCCCTCTCTGCACTGCCTGCCACCATGTCTGGTTGGCCTGGGCCTGGCATCCTTCTCTGGAGCAATCACAGAGCTCCATTCAAAGACAGTGCCTTTGTTTCACAATGGGAATGAAGAGCTGCTTAGGGAAGAATTAAAGCAAAGCTAAATTAGGAGCATCGGAAACAGCCAGCCCCGTAATGCGCTGGATCCATCGCTTTCTCGTTTGCCGGGGAATGGGGGAGATTTTTTATTCCTCTAAAGCAGTCTCCTCATGGCCTCCATTCTCCCGACACCAGTAAATGATCATCAGTAACCGTGCTAGCCTTGGCAACGAGGCCGTCCTCCCTAACAAGCTACGTCTCAGCTGTGTAATTGCCAGTTAAAGAGCACCTCGTCCTAATTAACCTCTTCAGGGAATGAAAAGAGAAGCGTCAAGAATTTCAGCATTCACAGGTCCTGTGCACAAGCCCTTAGCACACAACGATGGGGAAATCAAGTCTCAGGATGCTGAGGGTCAGAGGTCACAGGGCCATCATCGGAGCTGCAGGACCAGGTTCTGGATCTGTACACGATTCCTAAGACCCCAGTGTGCTCCACCAGCTGGAGGCGTTGTTGGTATTTTCCTAGCAGTTTATCATTTCAGATATGTTGGTCAAAGACACTAGTTGGGCATTACAACATGCTTAGCAGCTAGTCATTAGGATCGGAGGTATTCGTCATGTCAGTAACTATCTGCTGAGCACCTAACTAGTACCCCACAGAAAGGTTGCTGGAGAAGAGCGTTATTTTATGTACAGTTCTGATTCCTGGAAACAGTTCATTAACAACAATAAAGCATTGACCCAGGGAATGAGGGTTAGATAAGACCGTCAGGGTGGAGCCCCACAATTAAATCTTGGGGACTTTAAAAGAAGGACCAAAGGACAAACATGTGCATGCATGTACACATGTGTGTGTGCGCATGTGCACATACACACAGAGGCTCATTTACTCCCTCCTTCTTGTCATGTGATGTCCTTCACTGCCTCAGGGCTGTACCAGTAAGATGGGTCACTACCAGGGGTGATGCTAAGTAGGGGCTGGAGCCATGAGCCCAAACCAACCTCTTTTCTTTATAACTGAGCTGGTTTATGGCATTCTGTGGTCAGCAACAGAAACAGACTAATGAAGAACCTCATCGCACAGAGTAATTGAAAATATTCAACAATGCAATGTTTGTGAGCGGCTATCTGCAATTTGCAGAGCACTAGAAGTGACTCATCACACAGCTAGGGAGATGCGGTCACCTTGAAAGCAAAGAGGTGCCTGGGTCCTTTGATGGCATGAGTGGGAGGAGGAAGCAGGTGAACTGAGAGGGAGCTGCAAAGCCTTGCAGGGCCATGGCTGGGTCTTGGAGGAAGAAAGGAACAGAGAATTCAGTCATGCAGGAAAAGTCTGGGTTTGGGTCTGCTTTATTGTTGTTGTTGTAACAGAAATCCACAGTCTGGGTAAATTATAAAGCAAAGGTTTATTTGGCTTATTACCCTGGAGGCTGTAATGTCGGAAAGCAAGGTGCTGGCACCTGTCCTCCTCTCCACGTGGCAACGCTGAGCCATCCCTTGGCAGAAAGGTTATACTTTCATAAGAAATCTCCTCCCATGACCCTCGACCCACTGCGGGATAAGGGTATCGGCCCACTTGTAAGACAGAGCCTCCGGACCCACTCCGCTCCTACAGGCCCACCTCCCAACGCTACTGTGCTGGGGATGAAGTTTCTCATTAGGGTTTGGGGCACACATTAAGGCCAGAGCAGATCAAGTGCACAGTCAAGGAGGAGGAGGCATCATTACAGGATCAACCAAGGGCAGCCTGGAAGTTGGGGTGGACAAAGAGGGAAGATCTTCAGAGATGCCTGGTCACCATGGAGAGTTCGCTTGGAGTGCTGCAAACCTAAGCCCAGCTGGTGGAGTCGGAGAAAATAACGTGTAAAGAGTTGCTGTGCCGGCAAGGGCCAGAAGGCTTCTGAGGTAGTGCGCTAGCTTTCTGGCCACAAGTGCAAAATCCCTGGGTGGGCACACGTGAACCCAAGGCTTCACAGTGGCTCAGGTTAGGAGGTTTCGGCCCATGGCCAGCTGGCCCCGTCGCTTCTGGACCTGTGGTGAGGACACAGTAGAAGAGAGCTGCTGACCTCAGGGATGGCAGGAGGCAGAGCAGGGAGGAGTCTAAGAGGAAAGGCTGGGGAACCTAGGAACACAGCCTCTAATCCACTCTTCAGACAGCCCCTATATCCTGCTTCCCTGGCTCTGATATTGCCTTAAAATTATGACGTCATCACTGGATCAGTCAATTAACTAATTTAACAAAGTTAGAGCCCTCCCTCCAATCATTTCTCCCAAAGCCTATCACCTGACAAGCAAGCCTTCTGTACCTAAGTTTTAGGGGGCAAAGGTCAAACTTAAACCCCTATAATTCCAGCACTCCAGATGTCTGAGGCAGGTTTGCAAGTTCAACCTCAGCCTGGGCAACTTAACAACTCAGTAACACCATGTCTCAAGATTTTCAAAGTGTTTAAGAAGGGCTGGAGTTGTAGCTCAGAGCAAAGGCCATGGGTTCTACTGCTATTACCCAACCCCCCAAAAGCCCAATCTTCCAAGGGCTGGGGATGAAGCCTGATGGTGGGGAGCAGGAGGCCAAGGAAGGATGGACAAGAAGCTGAGGAGAAGCAGAGCTCCTCAGCCAGCCTTGATCCCAGCGAGAACAGGAACAAGGCAGGACCCCAGGAGAGTGTGAAGGATCTGCGGCTAGATGGAGCCGTGAGAGGGCCTGGAGAGGAAGTTTCCCTACAGAGGCATAAGGGGAGCAGGCGCTTAGTGCAGGCCTGGGAAACAACAACTGTTGTGGACAAAGATGAACCCTAGACGCAGCCTCCATCCGGGGAATCTCATGGGCCACACAGCCCGCTCTAACTGCCTGCTAATGCGTGGATTTATAGTCTCCGCATGTCCCCACTGCCTCTTGCTTTGTTTCTGTGCTACGGGAAAATGAGAGGTTTCAGTGGAAGATGAAAAATTATCCTTTATTTTGATTCTGTATTTGAACACCTTCCACTTCTAGGAAAATTGAGGGGTGTATTTCTGGGCACTGTCTAATGTCTGGCTAACAGAAGCAGAGAATCAAAAATTAGGTTCCAGGAAGAAGGATGCAGCTGCATGTGAGGGAGGGGCGCCTTCGTGGTGCTGCTGGCCAATGTTATGAGCATTCCAGACACGTAATGCTGTTAAACAACCAGGGATCATCTCAGAAAATGCAGGTCAGGACGGATTCTGAAAGAGCTCTAAACAGAAGAGCTAAAGCGGCTCTGAACAGCAGGAGTTATTCACATTTCTATAGCTCTCCTTATATCATACCTCTCCTTATTTGGAAATATCAGGGTACCAACACACACATATTAACATGCTCAGACAGCATGGATCAGAGAGAGAAAGAGAAAGAGAAAGAGAAAGAGAAAGAGAAAGAGAAAGAGAAAGAGAGAGAGAGAGAGAGAGAGAGAACCAGCACGGTGCGTGGCTCAGGCAAGCACATCCGCTCCCAGCCCCACCCAGAGAGGCTCTGAGTGACGCCTGGGTCACACGGCTCCGCGGCCTTGGCCTGGCTTGGTTGTCTCCAGGCTGCACACCCAGTTGCCTGCAAGTCTGTTACCTCAAGTCTCACTAGCCTCATTCCCTCAGACCAGACAGGCTATGCTGAATGCCAAGGCGGTCACTGGGCATCAGGGTTAGTTCAAGCACCAAATTCTGACCTGTGCAGTCTCTGCCGCCCCTCAGGTATTTGCTTAGTGGTGTTGATCACGGATCAGGCAGACGGGCTTGTGGAAGAACTGCTATTCTTTCTCATACACCTTCAGTAGGCACCTGGGAAGGAGCTGCCGTGAGCAGAGGAGGCAACCCCCAGGGGGATGAGCTGCCCCCCAGCCTTTCCAGTGGCTCTCAAAGCTACGGCTATCTGCCAACTGCCCTGGCCTTGTGGCTTCCTCCTCCTTCAAGCCCTGGCCCTGCTGAGCTTCTTTCTGCTCTTCACCCATGCACAAGGGCCTCGCGTAACTCCTAGTATTCTCCTGGCCCTGGCCCTGCGCTGCACCACCCCTGCTGTGCTGGCTCCTCCTGTTCTCGGGGTATGTGTCCCCGAGGGAGGTGTCCTGAGTGCTTTGTCTGAATTCAGTACCTCAGGCACAGTCTCATCCTCCAGGTCACTCAGCACTGTCATTTGGACTTGCACCTGCTCCCCCAGGGGCCCTGCCATGCTTGCCATGGCACTGGTGTGTCCCCAGCACCAAGGGCAGGCCTGACCACACGTGCTTCTAGGAACAGGTGTTGAACTGAATTGATTTGGTCAGAGGACAAAGCAGGGGCGGTGCTGAGAGGCCAGTGGACCCTGACCTTGCTTTGTGGTCAGCCAAGGCCCCTGAGCACCTGGCGGCAGTTCCACTGTACACACAGTTCCTTCCAGCTCAGGTGACCTCACCTCACAGGCACGTGGATGCCACAGTGACCTTATGTGAGTCAGGATAGCAGGAAACTTCATCTCCACTTCTAGAAATGAGACATCTAGCAAAATCTACCTGTCTTCTTTGGCTACAAGCTAGACAGCATGGCCATCTCCACTAGATGTGGCCATGTAATAAAGTCGTTGCCATCACCAAGTGCCACCCTGCAAAGCTCCCACAAGCAGGCCTCATGCCCTCTCCCAGGCCATGTGGAATGCCGACTGCTGGGGCACTCTTGCAAGCTGCTGATAGCCTGGGCCCCCAAATGTCCATGTGGAGGGCAGCTGCATGGGCAGTCTGAACACCTGCTCAGAGTTGTTACTGAATCAAGAAGTAAACTGCCATTATGGTGAGCTGCTGAAATCATGGAGCCTATTTATTACTGTAGCCCAGTGTTGTATCCAAGAACCCAAAGCTCTGAAAGAATAAATGACTTGCCTAAAGTGTCACAAACAAATGCCAGCACCAGAATCCATGTTTCAACTAAGAATCCCCACATGACTTTGCAAAACAGCATGCATCACAAGGCAAAACAACATGCATTACAAGGCGCTGTACCCAGCTGTCTCCTCTCTGCCTCACTAGACACAGATCTGCCAGGCCATGAACACAAGACCAGGATTCTGCCCAGCGAGCACCCCTCCCTACCTGGCACAAGTAGACCAGTATCTCATGAAGCACACCATGTAGAATGCTTACTACATTCTGTGCCCTGTTCTGCAGCTCCTGTGACTATTAATTCCTTGAATTTTCCCAATTTGGTAAGGTGTAGTGTATTATAATTCTAATCCTCTCCATTTTTCAGATGAGGAAACAGGCCCACTGCCTACCTGGGGGCCAATCGTGCAACTGGAAGGTTCCCAACCCACACGGGACATTTCCAGCTCTAAGTACACTCTTGAACAAATGGGCTCAGCAAATAGCTTTTTGTTTTTTTTCATTTTATGTATTTAGTACAGGGTGTCACTATGCAGCTCAGACTTGTAGTGATCCTCCTGTTTTCAGCCTCCCCAGTGCTGGGATTACAGGTGTCCACTACCACGCCTAGACTCTTTCGCCAGCTCAGTGTGCCCCAGGGGTGAGGCTGGCGTGGCATGTGGGACCAGGATCAAACCTCTGGTCCCTGTGCTTGCCAAAGCAGGTACTTAGTCCACTCAGCTATCTTGTTGGCCCTCGGTGCAGCAAATAGTGAAGTGGTTGTTTTGTTATAATGCCATTCTTCTATAATAACATTTATTTTCTTTTTTGTTTTTTAAATTCTGTTTTATCACTCATGCTAGGCAAGCACTCTACCACTAAGCTACCTCCACTCAACCACCATGGCACCTCCCCAGCCTTATAATATTTATTTTCTATAGAAAGGGAAAATAAAGCAATAATGGCTTCCAGAAAGTCTTGTATGGTTGGTTCTGTACACTCCCCTGAGCACTGCTCCGAAGCACAGGCTTTGTGAGGTCATTTCTGTCTTTCCAAGGCAGCAAGTCCACGCTTTTGGATGTGGCACTCAGGCTGCTTGTTTGGGTGCCGTCACACTTCTCTTACCCTCTTCCAAATACAGATAAAACTGCTGCACTCTGCGTATTTGTTTTCTGTTTGAAGCAAATAGTTCTGAGAGTTCTCTGCCAGCCCTTGAGACAACTAGAGACACCCTGGGGTGCTGTAAAACCCAGGGTGCGAATGATTGCTCTAAAGGAGAGAAACACTCCAGGAAAATCCAGCACATCAGCATCTTTGGAAGCTACAGCAGGAGTTGGAGTGCTGTGTGCCCCCAGCCTATCAGAAGCGGCACCCAATAGATCTCAAGGTGAAAACAGGCTCGTGACACCATGCACTAAGGACCCAGGTTCCTGCACCTATGCCTAAGCCTTTTTCTGGGGCAGGGTTGTAAAAGACCCCAAATCATATGACACATGTGCCATCCTGGGGACCTTGAAGAGAAAGGGGCACAAGCAAGCAAAATACCATGTTTCTTCCAATGGGGGGTGGGGGGTGCTTGTAGTCAGAGAAGACAAGATGTGTACATAGCTTTTTCAAGTGCCTGGGAAAAGCAAGATCAGCAAGAGGGAGGACCCCATGGTTTCTTGCTGGAGATCACTGGGTGGCAGACAGCTCTCAGGTGGATCTAGGGGCAGGGACCCTGTGCAGGCTATAGCACCTGCTTCTAGCAAAGTGGAAGACCCACTTCAAAATGCAAGACCCCTTAGGGGAGGACAGCCTTGCTAACAGGCCGTGGTCCACACCCCAAGGCACAGACCTGGCAGGCTGAGCAGGGGAAGATTCAGAGCAGGGCAGACACTGTATATTCTGTCCATTAACACTCACATACCCTGGCCTGGTATCTTGCCCCACTGCCCAATGCTACATGGACCTGGATGATGATGGGCAGTTCCCAGACCTTGGTGAGAGCAAGGTTCTCCCATCTTGGAGGTAAACAGATGAGCATTCTTTGCCAGGAGAGCTAATGCAAAAAGGATGGGTCCCAGCACATGCCAGCCCTCCACTAGGATCTCCCTGGCTTCCTCTTCACCCCTCGTGGCAGCAAATTCCATGCTGGAACAAGTGCTATTGCCCGCTCCCAGTGTTACAAGTGAGAGGAACCAGGGGCCGGAGATGGCCCCCTGGCCCTCACCACCCCAGCCACAGGACCCACACTGTGAGCTCAGGGATTCCTGCCAGTGACTCCATGGCCTTGGATGTGCTGCTGCTGCTGCTGCTGCTGCTGCTGCCAACGCACTGGGAAGGAACAGGGCAGGAGCAAGGGCAGGTGCAGTGCGCATAGGGCTCCAAGTCCCACTGCAGCTTCCAGAAATGCCGGTGCACGTATCTTGTCTTCCCTGACTACAAGCCGTGCCCTCCCTGTGCATGCCTTCCCCCAAAATGATGTTTGAAGTAGGCTTCTGGACTCCAGGGTTGTACAGGGACAGAGAGAGTGACAAATCACTTCATTGGCTGAGACTATGAGTTACAACCTGAAAGGACCAGTGTGAGATGAGAGACACAGCAAGCGAAGGGTGATCGTTTTCCAGCTGCCAGTCAAGCTGCCATTCTCACCACCCCCGGTTGAGCAATGGCCATGGAAATCACCAGGCCCGGGGCTCGCAGCTGTGCTCTCCAGCGAGCAATATGAAAAGCATTCCCACGAGCTCCCGGCAGCCATCACCACAATCCATGCCACTTCAGTAGCCTGCAGGCTTTTACTGTGGAGAGGAAACCAAGCCCCATGCAGGCAGCGTGTAGCTCACCATGGAGTGCAGCAGCCAGCAGAACAGCACCCTGCGGTCAGTTGTCTGCGTGTTCACTCCTAGAGGCCATGCATATGTTCATTTTGATGGCAAAAGAGCTCTGCAGATGTGGTTAAGCAAGAATGTGGCAGTGGAGACATAATCCTGCATTATCCAGGCACAAACATAGGGAGGCAACGGGGACAGAGCCGGACAAACAGGCAATGCAGTACTGCAGGCCACAGCTACCGAAGCAGACAGGCTCTAGACGCTACAAGACACAGGGAAATCCACTTTGCCCCTGGAACCCTGCTCTCTCCAGCACTGCTCCACGCCTATGTGAGGACACATCGACCAGCCACTGTAGAAAGCTGCAGCAATCCCCCGCCGCTACTCACTGCCCTCATGCTAGCTCCTTCGTGCTATGTCTCATGAATTCATAGCATAGGAAATTGTGTTTAATGCAATCTCCAGAACCAAGCTTGAGCAGAAACAGCCTTTCGTCTTGACATGGAACATGTGGCAAAGTGGCATGCTGGGAAATAGCTCCCCAGTGAGGCTGTGAGAGAGTCCTGAGAGGGGAGGCCTGCTCTCCCTGCGTGGACTTCTGGTTCTCCAAATGCAGAAGACAAAGGAACACGCAGTACATGGTACGCATGCTGGCCTTGCTCTGATGTTCCAGGCAGAGCATTTGTTAGCAGTGTCAAGAGTGGCAGTGTCACCCGCACACATCATGGCTCAGAGAGGCTGATCCCAAGGGACTGGCCACCCAGCTTCTTAGAGCACCGCACCCAACTCTGTCCTTTGAGCACAGGCCCTGAAGCATCTAGAGAAAATCAGTCCTTCAGAGGCTGAAACACATCCGTGGCTGGTGATCCTGGCCTTGGGCGCTGACAACATATACTTTTTACTTAATCTCTGCATTGACATATATTTATTAGGATTTCTCCTAGGAGGGTCAGCCCTCTACATGTTTTTATGTATCCATTTTCCATATTTTGCTATTTTCCATTAAGACATATTTGTAATGCATAAGGATCACATTCCTCCTGGGATGTAGGTACACATCTGTAACATATCTCAATTCTTTTTTAAATCCTCTTTCCCTCCCCTCCCACTTTCTTCCGTCTCCTGACCCCCTTCCAATTTGCAGAAGCTCTAGCTCTCTATTTTCTATTATCTATCTGTTAATTTGCTCTTTACATTTCAGGTATCTCATATAAGAGAGAGCACTATTTAAGCTTATGTGTCTGGTTATTTTGCTGAACACTGTGGTCTCAAGGTGCATCTATGTTCATGACTGAAATTTATTCTTCATTATGGAACAGTAGTACTTTATTGTGCAGAAATATCACATTCATCTTAATCTAGTTATCTATCGACAGACACACAGGCAACTTCCACGGTTTAGCTGTTATGAATTAAGCTGCTACAAACATGGGCATGATGGCATGGTTGTAAAATGATATCTTTAGCTCTTTCAGGAACATGCATACTCTTTTTATAATCTGTATCTTGTTGCCTTAACACCACACTATAAACAACTGTCCATCTCAACAAACATACATTATTTTAAACTACCGTCTAGTATGCTATATCCTTTATCACTATAGACTATCTCACAAGTCATTAGTCCAGCTTAGATACTAGATCTTTAAATTATCTGTGATTTAAAATCATTTTCGATACAGCTTCTAGGCTTGCTGTCTCGAGCCTCCTAGTACAAGTATGGTGGAGATTCCACAAGGCTGGCCGCACCGCCTTCCAAGAATCAGACCACTTTATATTTCCAGAAGCAGTGTAGGAGAGCCAGCATGCTGTTCATGCTTGTGGAGGACCGCCTGAGCAGCTCTCCTTGAAAGAAGAGCGACTGTCTCCATTTTGACTGAGCCTGACCCTATTCCTTCGTACTGAAATGCACAGAGCTGGCTAGGACTCCTCATTATCTTTCAATTGGCCTTAAGCAGTGTGTATTGGTCTAGCCAAGGTGCTGGTGGTAATTTTTGAAGATGGTACGCGTGTTTCCCTGATAACAGGACAAAGAGCCACTGCTCCACGGTGTCAGCTGGGAGCAAGCCTCGAGATAGAGGCTATGACTTCCTGGGACGTGAAAGGTTACATGTCAGAGCTGAAGCACCAGACCCCCAAAATCTCAATTGGCCTTATTGGTCTAGCCAAGGTGCTAGTGGTAAATTCTGAAGATGGCATGCGTGTTTCCCTGATGACAGGATGAAGAGCCAATGCTCCACGGTGTCAGCTGGGATCGAGCCTCGAGATAGAGGCTATGACTTCCTGGGGCTTGAAAGATTACACATCAGAGCTGAAGCACCAGACCCCCAAAATATTTGATACTATCTCAATAGCATAATGCAAATTACTTCCTTTGTATATCTGAATATAGCAGAGGTGAATGCAGGCCTCCTACCTAGCCCAGCTCACAGTGCTCATCGTCTTCCCACAGTTCCCTTCAGTGCTCAACTTCCCAAAATTCCTTTTTGCAAGCCACCCCCCCTTCTCCAGTGAATAAAGCCCGAGTGCAGCCCTGGGTCACTCTCTTTGTTCCAGAAGCCACTTTCATGGTTGGACCTAGGGCCCCTTGGCTACTCGTTAATTACATATA
>PVKN010037771.1:0-11185 GCA_004027915.1 Capromys pilorides
GTTAAGTGAAATTCTGTATCACTTGTGTTTCTTTTTGCTTTACTTCTAACTTATACTTTCCTTATAAAAGAAAAAAAAGAAGAAAACAGTGCCATTCTTCCTCCAAGATTTTTTCTGTATTAATATAAGTCTTGCTTGAGAGGAAGGAAAGAGGCATATGTCCATTTCTAGAGTTTGAGCATTGCTGCTCTTCTCCACACTGACCCCACAATGATAGGGGACAAATGTCATTTTACCTTTTTTTCTGGCTGACTTATTTTTTGTTTCCTTTTAGTTTGTTTCCAAGGTAGAAGTATCAGACTTGAAAGTAATGCATTCATATATGAATGCTTTGTTTAGTCATTCAACAAATAGAAATGGAGTCTTGCCTTAGTGTTAGCCACCATGTTTACCTCAGAAATTAAAGATTATGAAAGACACAACCTCATGATTTAGGAGCTTAAGTCTCTAAGGCAAGAAAGAGTTGTCTGTGAACAGCTATAACTTTGGGAGTAACTGCTAGAAAAAGTAAAGGGAGCATGAGTGATTAACCATGCTAGAAGGTGGGTGATATCAGAGGCGAATTTCAAGAAGAGGGGACATTTGAGCTAGTTTTTAAGTGTATGGAAGGTTTAATTTTCACAAAATTACATGTACTGGGAGCACACGAAATATGGTGCCTGAGAGGAAATTATCAGGGCTGTCTGAATTTATTAAATACTTTTAAAAGATACAGATATTTTCCAATGTTATGTTTTAGTTGAACTCAAACAAGAAGACATAACCATCCAAATGGTATACTTTCCAATATTTTACTGTTCTTATTTCATTTGACAGCCAATTCCAATATCAATACTATTGCTTGATAAAGCTGTACTAGTTGTACCCAACTGCACCTCCTCATGGTGGTTGATCCACAACTTAACACTCTTCCTTTTCTTTCCAAAGACGAGAGATAGTTGGAGTGGTAGAACCTCTGCCTCATGATGAGACTTACTGTGACCCTGCATCCCTGTTCCATGTTTCTAACGATTACTCATTTATCCGGTAAGTGACCATTTTCTTCTCTTTTTTACACTTGTAGGGTTTGTGGACAGATGTGCTAATAATGTAGAAAGAAGTGCAGTGAAGTGATAGTTATAATTTGTGTGCCTCGACTTCCTACCCCAAATTCAATGAAGATTATCAATTTCAATTGAGTGTGAGCCCTTTCCCCATCATCAAGGAATCAATAGCATCAGCAGGAGAAACAAAAAGTATTTTGTTTAGGGCCGCAGAGATAGCTCAGTGGCCAAAGCACCTGCCTGGCCAGAGCTAGGTGCTGAGTTTGATTCCCAGCACTGAAAAGAAAACAAAAAAGTATTTTGTCTTCTTGTTATTGCCATGTTTTATCATGTATTTGATGAGCATTTTTAACTTAAAGTCTAAAAACATATGTTCTCTACCTGTTAACCCAATATGTTGAATTTGTGGGGCCTCAGTTTTTCTACTTGTGAAACTGAAGTAATGTTACCAACCTTCCATGTGGACTGATTGCCACTACTTACAGGAAGGTACTATAAATACGTAAAACAATACAAAGGTGAGCTAATATTTAACAAAGTAGTTATACTGCCTTGTTTATCAACTGGAACATAAAATACAAGTAGAATGTGATGCATCTGCAAAATTCATGATTGGTCTTTTCTGGAGAAATATCTGATTAGTATTTCTTTGTTTACTTGAGCCCCAGAATTTAAATATTCTCCCCAATCTGTAAGTCTACCACGGTAACTAAACATGTGGCTATTTTTTTTTCCCTTGTCTTTTGTACAGGTATTATACAAGGACCATCTACCAATTCCAGTTTCAGGAAGCCCTTTGTCAAGCAGCTAACCATGTAGGCCCCCTGCACAAATGTGATATCTCAAATTCCACTGAAGCTGGACAGAAGTTGCTGTAAGAAATACCTCAAAATGTTGATGTTTTCCCAGTACCTAGTATTACTTATTTCCATGCCTAATTTTGAATTTGATTTCATTTAGGGGATCTCTAAATGTTCTCACCCACAGAGCAAATGTTCAAGTTGTGGTCAGACAAAAGACCACACCATGAGATGGCTGGGGGAGGGAGTTGCTCTCTCAGTGCCATACTACAAAGCTCTGTTGCTAGTAATTAGAAAATGAGATTGAAGGATTCATTAATATACCCCATTTTCATATCTGCCAGGAGAAAATTTAGCCAAGTCAAGGAAAGTCAACTACAGATCTTAAGCATGTATATATTTGGACTCTCTCAAAGCCCCTGCTCCTTTCTTTTATTCATGTAGCAACATGCTGAGACTTGGAAAATCAGAACCCTGGACCTTAGCATTGGAAAATGTTGTTGGAGCAAAGAATATGGATGTAACACCACTGCTTAACTACTTTCAGCCCTTGTCTACTTGGCTGAAAGAACAAAACAGCAATTCTTTTGTAGGATGGCGCACTGACTGGAGTCCATGTGAGTATATTGCACCCACGTGTTTTGCATCATTCTGTCTTCTTTCTCCAGTCTCCTTTGGCCTCAGTCTTAGGGGGCTGTGGCTTGGTTGGGGACATGTTCTGTCTATGTGGAACCTGCTTCTGGCTCCACTTCACACTTTTTCAAGTGTTTTATTAGACTCATGTTTAAAAGGAAAGCGCATAACAGTCTCTAGTCCATGACACTTGAATCTTGCTCTTCAAGCACAAATATTTCTGTAAGGCTATTATCTCTTCTTTTGGGAGTTACTGTCATATTTCTAAATGCTGTTTATGTTGCTATTTTGCTGTCAGTTTTAGGCTTACACTTCTTCCTATTCTTCTCTCGCATATCATGATTTTTAGTAAAGCAGTTGTCAGTGTATATATCATTTTGCCTGCAGAGTCAGGCAATCTACTATTTTGTACCCTATCTTATGTAGCTTATTTGCTGCACTGTTTCTACTCGCCTCAATATTTTGGCCATATCTAATTTGCCATCTACGTAATATTTATTTTCCCCAATTATTCCAATGTGTCTGTTCTTTGCAGTCTCATTTTTTTTCCCTAGAAACTTGGATTCTTATATCCTTGCATTCCAAGCTGGGTCACCATTTTTCTCCTGGGTTTTGTCTTTTTCTTTCTTGTGGGCTGAATCCACTCTTCGCTGGATTCGAGGTCTTCTTTCTTAGATGATCTCTTGTTCTGCTGAAACACATCTCCAAATGACTGAGCAAGGGCCCATCAGGTGGGAGGGTTAGCTGTTCCCCACAGAGGCGTCCACCACATCTTGGTGTTCCTTCCCTGTTCTTTCACTGCTGTACTCTTCCCACCCACCCTTACCAATACCTGAATCCTAAGCTTCTCTGTGATCGTCTGGTTCTTCCTGGGTCTGTCTGCACTCCTTCAGACCAATGGTTCCTATCCCCTCAGAAACCAGTTACTCTTCCGCTATCAGTTTTTGTTTTCAAAGGTACTTTATACCTTTGTAAAATTCCTTTGGTATCACTTCAGTGGGATCTTGGTAGAGGAAGGAAATATACACATAAGCTCCATCTGTCAATCAAAACTAATAGTCTGATTTCTCTCTAATCAGATTCTGAAGAAAGCATCAAAGTGAGGATAAGCCTAAAATCTGCTCTTGGAGATAACGCAGTGAGTACCCCGGATGGCACACCATTATTTCCTAGTATATACTCTTCCCTTAAATAGAACACAATATGCCCATTCAAGCGTGATGTGTCTAAAAGAAGAGAGGTCACATGAATCTTTACATATGGCCTCATATTCTGGCTTTCAGTATTTTGATTTTTTTACTAGTTTATTCATGATTGGTTAGGCAATACCTATTTTTTACTTATTACTTTGAAGGGATTATGCAGATTGGCTTGAATACATCCATACCAATCCTTAACTATCAAATTATCCAATCTTCTAATTCATTTATCACTATGACTTATAGTAAAGAAGAAGGATGTGATAGTTTGAGAGGTTATTTTTAGAGGCAGAGGTCATTTTCTTTATTTTAGTAAATCTCTGTACCTGAGCTTTGTTTGGAGTGTGGTCCATGAACCAGCTGCAGTTGAATTACTGACTTACAGATGCCTATTAGGGTAACAAAATGTTTTACAGAAGAATCTTATTAAGCCTTCATGTGAATTAATTTAATCAGTGATTATTTGCCATTGATTACTGTTCTCAGTGATCCAATCTGAGAAAGTGCAGTAGTAGTTTTGATCATAAAGTAGAGAGGGCAGGTCACCCCTGGCAGAGAGAGATAAGAAGTCTCAGTGGGGTGTGATTACCCCAATGTTTCTCAGGTTTAGAAATCAACCAGGGGATATCAGATAAAACAGTTCAAGGTGCAACAGAAAACTGGCATCTCGTCGTATAGATCTGAAGACTGTGTTCTGCTCCCTTACTTTGCCTGAGAGGTTTAAATATTGTTCAGGACTGAAACATAATTTTAGTATAATTTTCATAGATAAGCAAGACAGCAAAACATAAATGGCAGAAGAGTAAGGAAATGAAAACTTAGGGCCTGTCATATAGCTCAGTGGGTCAGCACCTGCCTGCAAGCACAAGGTCCTGAGTTCGATGCCTGGTACCAAAAAGAAAAAAAGAAAATGAAAACAAGAAAGCCACGGATCAAGATTCTTCCCAGCTATCTTTTCCTCCCTTGACATGTGTGCTCAGATTCTCCTTCTCTACAGTGAGGGCCTGGTAAATAGTTTTCAGAGAGCTTGACAACAGAACAGTCTAAGGCTGGTTCACTGAGCAACACTACTTTGCCAAGACCAAAATTGGACTTTCAGTGCATAGATTCCTTGGGGCCAGAATGTCTGCAGGTTCAAGTTGTTCATGGTGAATATCAACTACATATATGACATTATTTTGAGAACTCAGTCTTTAAAAAATTTTAAAACCTGAAAATAGTTTGAAATATTATCAGTAACAACACGAGTGATATTGTTCTTACTCTGAGGTAACTTTCTCCTCCCCGAAGCTAAGTAAAATCAAGCTGAGGAGAATGCAACAAATCTTTTGTGAAATCTTATTATATACTTTCGTTTTGTCCTAAAAAGAAAAAGGAGAAATGAGTCATGTGCCATTCATTGATCTCTACTGCCAGCTGCTGGAGGAAAGAGTGATTGCTTTTCCACATCGAGCCATCTTTCAAAAGCTATGCAAAGAAGCAAGGAATTTGACTAGAACTATAAAGGATTACCATGTCGCTTACACGTTATTTTTCCTAAAATCTCAGGTTTACTTCTTTTTTATACTTACATATGTATCTGAGAGCTTCCTATTAAAGTAAAATTTTGTCCACACAGTATAGACGTTTAACAATTTTTTTTTCCTCAGTACCAGAGATCAAACTCAGGACCTTGTGCTTGCCAGGTAGGTGCTTATGCCACTGAGCTATATTCGCAGCCTGGCATAGATAATTTAAGCAAAACTAACATTGGGGACTTACTCCCATCTATAAACCTTGCCTCTGGGCGCTTATGCCAATTTAGATAAAACTAAAGTGAAACGACTAGTGAGCCTAATGGAATATTAACAGTAGTGTTTGAAGAATACCAGATATTAAATATACCTTATGATCCCTGCTGAATAATGCCTTTCTTCTGAATTTGCAGTACGAATGGAATGCTAATGAAATGTTCTTGTTCCGGTCATCTGTTGCATACGCCATGAGAGTGTATTTTTTAGAGGAAAAAGGCCAGACGGTTCTTTTTACGTGAGTTCCAACTTTCTAGGTTTTCAAGATCTCCAACTAGCAATTCCTTTCCATTGGAATCTGGGAAAATATTCTGCTCACCTTTCTTCAAATGAAATTAAGCCTCCTGACAACTTTTGAACCTTTTGATATTTTGGAATTTGGGTCACTCCATTTAGGGATGGTTGTGGTTTATTTGCCTCGTGCGTGGCAAGAACACTGTTGTAGTTGTCAGCTTTCTTTTTTTTAAATGCCTTTGCCCACACTGAGCACTGAAAGACAAGGAAACAAATTCCTGCCTTCGCTGAGCTCAGATTCTGGGGTGTTTGTGTGTGTGTGTGTGTGTGTGTGTGTGTGTGTGTGTGTGTGTATGTGGTGTTTTATAAATGAAACATAGTGGAATAACTTCTAGAGAGAAAATATAGTAAGAAAGGCTTTGTGAAATGCTCTAGTGTGTGTGTGTGTGTGTGTGTGTGTGCGTGTGTGTGTGTATGTGTACATATGTATATATGTGTGGTATTCAATTTTCACAAGCGTGGCCAGAAAGAATGTCACTAATATTTGAGAAGACATATAAAGCAGGATCATCCTGATGGTTACAAGAGTATAATCTTTTTTATTTTATTTATTTACTTATTTATTTTATTATTATTATGGTGGGCTCAGCCTGCCCTGGCGGGTGGGCCTGGTGCAGCATGTGGTTCTGGGGATTGAACTGCGGCCCCTGTGGTTGCCTAAGCTTTCCTAAACAGGTGCTTTAGACTGCTGAACCATCTCACTGGCCCAAGAGTACAATCTTTTTAAAATGTATTTGTATAGAGTCTATAGGGTCTTACTATGTAGGTTGAACTTATAGCGATCCTCCTGTTTTCACCCTCCCAAGCACTGGGATTACAGGTGCGCACCACCACGTCCAGTCTCAATCACCATCTCAGTGCACTCCAGGGGCAGGGCCAGTACAGCACACTGGGGATCGAACCCAAGTTCCTGAGTCTGCCTAAGCAGGTGCTTTAGTTGGCCGACCTATCTGGCTGGCCCAAGAGCACAATCTTATCATGTTCTATTATATCATATGTTAGCAGCTACTTAAGAAAATTCTTCTCATTATTTTTTTGTATTTAAGTCAGGGTCTACAGGGTCTCACTACAAGGATCAGACTTGTGGTGATTCTCCTGTTTTCAGCTTCCCAAGCACTGGGATTACAGGTAAGCACCACTACACCCAGTCTCAATCATTGTGTCAGTGCGTCCTGGGGGTGGGGCTGGCACAGCACACTGGGGATTAACCCTGGCTGCAACACTCTGCCTAAATAGGCACTTTAGTCTACTAAGCTATTTGACCAGCTTTAAGAAAATTCTTCAACCATGGATGAAACATTTTTTTGCTGGGTGGCACCTGTTGGTGAATGTAAAGATACTGTCCCTCTCTGTGGTACTGGGCAATTCTGCCCATGGTGTTGGTGATAGTCACCTTCCCATTGCTGGAGTAAAATACCTGACACACAATTTAAAGGAGGAAAGCTTTATTTTTGCCCATGGCTTCAGAGTTGTCAGTCCATGGTTAGTTGACTTCAAGACAGAAACATCACAGCTAAAGGGCATGGTGAAGGAAAGTTGCTCATCAAAAGGCAGCCAGACTGTAAGAGCAAGGGAGAAGAGCCCCAGGGACCAGAATCAGGGAAGGCCTTTTAAAGCCTTCCGTCTATGAGGTGTTTCCTCCAACTGGGCCCTCCTTCCCAATAGCCCAGTCAGGTCTACACTCCTCAGTAATGGGTTTTGCCTCCCATGATTTAATCACCTCCCAGAGGCATCAGCTCTAAACACATGTGATTTTGTAGGCCATTTTTTATTTATTCATTTAAAAAAATTATGTATTTGGTACAGGGTCTCACTATGCAGTCCATGGTGGTCCTCCTGTTTTCAGGCTTGCTAGCTCTGGGATTACAAGCTTGAGCCACTACACCCAGTTTCAGTAACCAGATCAGCGCACCCGTGGCGGGGCCTGCACATGGTGCTGGGTATTGAACCCAGGTCCTAGCGTTTGCCCAAGTAGGTGCTTAGTCAACTGAGCTGTCACGCCCGTCCTGGAGGCCATTTTAGATGGAAGCCCTAACAAAGTTTATCATAACCCTGGCTCACCGATGATTCCTTGCTGACTCTCTTGATCCATTCAGCTGGGAATTGTTTTGTATCCTGGAAAAAAATGTGGCTTTTACTTCATAACTGAGTGGGTAGTGCCAAAGCTTGATATCCAGCTTTTATGTAGTTGATTTCATGTGCTTTAGGCAGTGTTATTTTATTTATTTATTTTTTTTACAATTGCATTCTCTCTTTTTTTGCCCTGTCCTGTATCTATCCTGTGATCCTCTCCCAGTCTACTTTTTGCCAGCAGGGGAAGTCTTCACTCTCTTTATTGTGTACTACATGCCACAAAGAATGATGTTTCTCTTGTTTCCCCACAGGGAAGAGGATGTACGAGTGAGTGACGAAACCCCCAGAATCTCCTTCACTTTCATTGTCACTGCACCTAATAATATATCTGACATTATACCTAAGACGGAAGTTGAAAACGCTATCAAGTGAGATTTTACTTGCAAACTATATAAAGGTGGAGAGTTTAACCAGTGCAACAACAAGAATTAATATTTAGTGTGTTTTCTCTATGTGTCAGGCATTGTTCCGAGTTATTTGCATGTTTTACTTTGTCTCACAAATTTGTGTTTTAATTCCAAAGGAATCCAATAGCAAGAGAATTGTCTTCTTCTAGTTGCAGGCCTTTAGACAAGAATTTAAGTATAAGTAGTTTATTTGAGACACGCTGGTAGGAAAATGTGGACAGGAATGAGAAGGGAAGGAAGACAATCAATTGTACCTTATCAAGCAAGTTACCACTCATGCCAACTAGAGCTGAATCCTGTCAAGTACCCTGGAGACTATATAATGTGCACTTGAGTTACCTGAATTGCTCTATAGAAGGTTGAAGGAGCTGGCATATTTATTTATCACCTCTCAACCTGGCTGGAAACTGACGGCCGCACATATGTTGTGGTCTGACAATGCTCTCAGGCAAGAAGTAGATGCTGGCTAAAGACATGCACTTAGCACGCATGACAAATACTAAGTGCAGAGGAGACACGGGCAGGTGTTACCATCATTTGCTATAGGGCGAGAGATATAAGTTTCATTTAATTTACCAAAGGCTGCAACTGGGTGGGCAACAGGATTCCATGGTCATTAGATGTCCTCCTTATTAGGCAAAAGTCTTATTATGGGCCGTGAATTTTTTAGAAGAAATTACTTGTCTAATTGCACTAGCTTTTTCCTACAAGACAGCAGGAATGGAGAGTGGATTGACTTTGTAGTTGGTGCCCCTTGGCATTAAGAAAAAGGCTTCGTATAAGCACTGCTACTGGGAAGCTCACTAGATGAGCCTCTTGGGCTGCATCAGTGAGTCCTGTTTATCTTTGAAAGCAGATCTAAGACCAACTGGGAAGGGTGTGCCTAGAAAATGTGGTTTGTTTGGGGTGTATGACGCAAGCACACCCACAGATCCGCGATCCACCCCCTGCTTCCAAAAGACTTGAGTTTTTCATAGGGAAAAATACTAGCTGAGAACATCGTAAAAGAGGCTTCCCTTCCTGGACAGGCAGCTGCTACAATGGGATCACAAACTTTCTGTTTCCAGTACAACTTGAGAAATGAGCCTCTGAGTTTGTCAGGAGTTACATGTTTAATTCTGCTTTTATTTTGCCTAAATGTCCTCTATGTTGCATCCCACTTTTGAGAATAGGATGTCCCGGAGTCGTATCAATGATGTTTTTCGCCTGGATGATGATAGTCTGGAGTTCCTGGGGATTTCTCCAACACTTAGCCCTGTTTATGAGCCACCTGTCACCATATGGCTGATTGTTTTTGGAGTTGTGATGGGATTGGTAGTGGTTGGCATTGTCGTCCTAATCATCACTGGGATTAGAGATCGAAGGAAGTGAGTGTCTTTTCCTAGACCTACCTATTCTTAAAACAGAAAAATTTAGGGAGTACCATTGAAAAATATGCAATAAATAGCACGTTATGTAGACCAATTATTTGTACAAGTTTCCATCTAAACATGTCCTGATGCATTGCCTAGAAATTTATCAGATGGTTTCAGCAGTTCAACTTCCTAGCAACCCTATGCAGTAGATATCTAGCCTGGGGTTTATTAGTGCTCTAGTAAACTTCCTCCTAGCCCCAGTGTCATTTTTCTGTTGCAGAGAAGCACTGCACACTCAGCAGGAGAGGGTGGGCTTGGAGAATTATCATTGACACTGAGTGTTTCTTAGTCTAGAAGTGACCCTGGAGACTGGCTTGGTGATAAGCTTAAACTGTCAAGTCATTCAAAAAAGAGCTCTGAGATTTGCTTCAGAGGGCTGCCCTTTAGTCACCTTTGTTTCTTTGTGGGGAGTTTAAACTCCATGTCATCTTAGTTCATGGTCAGGTAAACTCTAATTTGTTGCTGAGTTGAAGATTGAAGTTCATTGAAATTTCATTTCTAGTTTTGCTTTGCCAATAGATTATTTTTTGACTTTGAGAAAGAACTGACCTTTGTGAAGCTTATGAAATAGGTTAATAACATTTTATACTGCCTAAAATCTATCTACACTGACAGCTGCTAAAATATATTCTTGAATGAGTCTCTGCATATATCAGTCTATTTTACTAAGTTTTATCCACTGTAGATATTTTTAGTTACCCAAAATATCTTTTAAAAATTAGACATGGGCTAGGGAATATAGTCATATAGTTAAATTTTGGTAAAATGCAAAAGGTCACATAGGGTCTGTGTCATCATTTGCCCCAAAGTTTACTCAGTAAAGCCAACCAAATTATCCATTTCTTGGAGGCACAGTGGCACCTTGGTTCATGAAGTTAATTTATTGCATGATTCCAGAAAAGACGGTCCCCTTCAGGTTCGTATGGGAAAGATGGCTGTGATCATTTTCCTCATCCAATGCAGAGTTCACAAACAAAAATACAGTTTTGCCAAATGCTCCTGTTTGCCAACCAAATTGTTCACAAAATCATACGTGAACCAAGGCACCACTCTGTATAGTTTTATATCCTTTTGTAGTACATGCAATCTATGTGCAACATTCTACATATTTTTATTTCCCACTTAACATATTTTTGGAGATCTTTCCATCTTAGTTGTTCCAAGAGTTTCCTTTTTTCTCTGGGAACATGTTTTCCTATTTTATAAATAGACTGCCGCTTTGTTAACAAGTTCTCTATTGTTGGACTGTGCTGTTGTTTCCAAATATTTGTGTCTATAAAAATGAAGCAATGGCATAAGACAGGTAGTTCATTGTATTTGTTGATATAGCCACAAGGTAAATCATAGAAGTAGGAAAGCTATTTCAGGGTCAATATGTTCTTCTAATTTTAATAAATATTACCCTCAGAACAAGGTAAAACAGTGGATACTAATAGTATGAATTTATGTAAGCCTTTCCCACAGCCTGAAC